>AYEL01082916.1:0-10948 GCA_000484575.1 Olivierus martensii | reverse complement strand
CTCTTCTATTGGCTGAGAACTAACGGAAGTGTGCAATCCTAGAACCCAGGCTACTATGTAAGATCGAATCTCACAAATTCACTGTTCAGAATAGCAATTTAGCTCAGATGCGATTTCTGACCGCTGATGGTGAAACGCGTCGACTCCTGACGTCACAAATCGAATCCGGTTTTACTCGACGTTCAGAATAGAGCCCCAGAAATATCTGGGTAGCAGTGATTGCTTTGGTTAATATCTAATAAATGGAAAACAAAAGCTCGAATTTGAAAAGTGTCCTTGATACCGCATTTTTTAGATTAAAATTAATTATTTTTATTTGTCTTCATTAATTAGTTTTTATTATATTTCATTATAACTATAGATTAATTATACACTCGTTGAATAGAATGATTAATATGAGAAGTATGAAAAATGAAGATTTAAATCAATAAATGATGACAATTATTTGATTATTAAAGATAATCTTCCACATCTTGTTCAGTTGGAAGTTCTTTTTTATAATTTCCTGGAAGTGAATGTAACGGAGAAAAATATTCTTCGTGAATTGAAGAATTGTCTTCCATATTTCTATGAAAAATAGATTGATCTTGAGAACTAACATTTTGAAAGGAATTACTGAGATTGCGTGCCATCGGAAGTTGAACTCTCGCTTCATTTTTATGAGGCCAAGACAAAGAAAGATTTCTATTTAGCGACCATTCCTCATTCTTAGATCGTCTGCATTCTTCAAATTCTAATGGGCAATATTCTTTTTCAGATGAGAAAGAATGTAAATGTACTTTTGTAATAATTTCTTTATTATTGCAATTGAAAGTGATATCTTTATCATTATCCGGGAATGTATTAAATTCTGAATGAATTTGCTCTAATGGTTTCTCAGCTTTGTTCATGTCATGAAAATTTGAAACTGAACATTCAATATCTTGTTCTTCCCATGTATTCGATACGTTATTTTTGAAGTGAGAAGGAAAGTTATCTTCCAGATCTTTAAAATCTAAATAACTATTATTAGTTATCGTATTTTTAGACAAATTTGGAGTTTCTTCATTAAAACTCCGGCTAATAGTTGAAATTGTAGGTGTTGGAAAAGATGATTTTCTAGCACAACAAAATTTTCCTTTCAGATGCTCTTTATTTATGGCCGAAAAACTAAAAATATTTTCGAACCATAAAGTTTTCGATTCTTTTGCATTATATAAATACAAAACCAACATTATTTGACTAGAAACTGAAGTTATCACCAAAACTGTTGCTATTACTAACAGATTAAATGAGGCATCAAAAACTTCTGAATCTGAATGGATGCAAAATTTTAATGCTGTAATCACAACAATTTCAATTATAGATATAATATAATAAAGTATTCCATAACGGACGTCAGTGCAGAGATTGAACATTGTATTGGGATCTCTATTGACATGCCAATCAAAAAGAAGAAGATAACTCAAATAAAAAAACCTGGCCCATTTTTTGTGTTCATTTATGGATTCCGGTACTAAATAAGACATTTGGTGCTTTAAGTAAATAATGTTCACAAAAAAATGGATGCAGAAAAATAATACCGAATAAATTCCCAAAATGACAATAAGAGTAGAAAATGCTATTAATTTTCCTAGAAGATAACAAAACATTTGACTAGACATCAAATATCTAAAAAACTCCTCTTTAGATTTAGTTTCTTTCATTATCCTTTCTTCTGATTTATCCCCTTCACTTACTTTTAAAGAAGGCAGATATACGGGTATGAAAAATGTAGCGCCGCAATTTTGCTCATCAGATTTAGCATTTTCTCCATTCAGAGCAATTCCATAAATCCAACAACAAATCACAGTAGAAATAACAACACACAATACTTCAATTATCACCGCAATTAGACTTACAGATTGAGTTTCTCCCATTATGATATCATATAGTTGAAATAAAACCAAGGGCACAGTGTGAAAGTATGAATATATGAACTTAACAGTGGCAAGAAGTTGGGAATCTAACTGCCATTCTTGACCATTTCTAACTGCACTTCTCCTCCACAGAATTCCCAATTGAAAGAGATGAAACACGTAACACCAAGCAGAAGTTCTTCCTCGTTTATATTCCCAGTTAAGTGAAACAAGATTGGTAAATCCTGTTGACATTATAATTAATAAAAAGCTGATGAAAAATTTAATAGAAATAGATCCATCATCCGAACTATTTTTCCATCGCTCATAAGTTTTTGTAACAGTTCTGATACCAAAAATCAGTTCGAAGAAATATATAAACGTTAAAAAAGTAGACATAACAGATATCCAATTCACACATAAAGTACGGATACGATGAATATAGCCGTTAATGCGTTGCATTTCAATTTTACGATTGTACACATTTCAATAAAGAAGCTATATATGTACAGTATCTATAATTTCTCAATCCAATTATATACAGTATAAAGATGCTATTTTTAAGGCTTCTTAATATGAAAAAAAAATTTTATCTGGGAATATTTAAATAAATTTTATTATATTCTTTAATTAATCTTCTTGAAGAATGCTGCAAAATCTAATATACAGAAATATCTAAAAATATCTAACAAATGAATAAATTTAGAATAATGAAAAATGCAAAGAAAAACAATATTGCTTTTTTTCATTGATTCCCAATTAATTTTTGACAAATATTATTTTATATTAAATATTTCTAAGACTAAAATATGATATAAAAAAATATAATTTTATTCCTTAAATAAATTGAACCAATACGGAAAAAAAATTGAATTTTAAATTCGCAAACGTATTAAATAAATAAAGTAAAATATAAAATGTCGACAATATTCCAAACATAAAAATGTTATGCAATGCAGCATTTCTACAAACAGCAGTTAGAAGGAGATCAAGCTTAAAAACTGCTGAGTTTCTAAAAGCTAAATAAAGTTAATTCACTTCAATTGTTGCGAAATATGATGCTCTATACTCCCTGATAGGATTGGATTTCTCTTTATTGAATTTACTTGATCCAACTTTATTGGATTTTTTTTATATTATAAATCTCAATATTCTTCTGTATTTTATACAATATTGACAGTTTTTGATGGTACTTAAAAGTACAAAAAGCAATTTTACTTATGCTAATTTGCATATTTTTTAATTAACTAATTAATTAATAAATTAACTGATAACAATATATTTTTATAATTAAAAATATATATATTAAACTATTAATATATATGCAATATGGTGGTCTTAAGAGAGGAATCATAGAGATAAATATATTTGTAGTTGCCATACATCATATACAAATCCGGTGGAAAATCAATAATGCGTGTGTGTTGTTGAAGAGTCATAAGGCAGATGATTCCATGACCTCCACGTACTGGTTTCTATCAGGTAAAGGAAGAACTTTCTCACTCATCTGGCAGTTTTGGTCTTTTCGGCCTAAGGCTGGGCTAAATTTTCTTCCATCTTTGCCAACGGTTAAGAGAATCTTCAGTAGAACTAATGAGGCATCGCACCTGTGGATCTCCTTCAGTTGATTAACTCCTGCTGAGTCTGTTTCAAAATTGTTCTTATTAAAGAAGAAGAAAAAAACGAGAGAGAGAGAGAGAGAGAGAGGTATCATCATCCAAAATAACGTATGGACAAATATTATCCTCAAAAATACATTTTCGGAGATTTTAATTTTTGAATATGTTTAAACTTTTAACTTCTATTTAAACACGGTAAACATTATAGAATTACTATATTTATCTAACATCATCAAATTTAAATAAACTTTCATCTGGCAAACATTTCTTCAGTAATTACTTTTAGAATAACAACAATTTTTATAAAACAACTCATTTTAAACAAAATCATCTTCCGTTTTAAATAAGATTAAAATTTCTATTTTTCCATTTAGTTTTCTTGGTCTTTCATTTTATCAACAAACCCTTTTAAAAGTCTTTATATAAAACTTTAATGATCCAATGATTGATTATCCTGTTAATATATATATAGTATGTGACGGTTTTGAATCATTTCCAGTTTAAATACTTGTTACTTTTGGAAAATCGCGTGATGACATCAGAAATTCTAACAACGATTTGCAAATTCTTTTTCCGTTTTCTGATTTACCACTGCAATACATTACGCTTACAAACAGCATCAGAAAATATTCGAAAACGTCCAGACCTATTCTCAGTTGAGAGCTTTGCATGTACATGCATTAAAGTACAAATTTTAGACTTATATATATATATTCTTCACTTTTTACATTTCTACGACGATTTAAAAAATAAAATAAAATAAAATATGGCTGCTTCTACATTTTCTTCTATTCAGATTATCGTCAGAAAGTCGTAGGATATTTTGTTTAACTACCGATGTCACTACTACCCGGCATTTCTTCTTTTGAACTCGTTTTTGAAAACCCTCTCTCTCTCTCTCCCGTCCATGTCGTCCATTTTATGTAAGCCATTAGACGGGAAAAGAAGACGAATGTATATATTTTTTCTTTTATTATTCTGCAAGTTTGTCCATAAACATTCATTATATTATTTTTGATATTTTGCGTAATGCGTGCTTAGTTTCGTGTGATGGTATATTCATCATTATTATGAAACAAAACATTAAGATAACATTAAATGAATTTAGTTAAGTGGAAACTGTTAGTGACAGATAACATCTTAAACGACTTTTGGACGAGAAAAGAATGTATTTGATTCAAAAGATATCATATTATCACAAGAAAAGAGAAAGTTCGTTACGAGACTCTCTTGGCATTTCATTTCCCTGTTCGAATTCTGTTGTCTATTGTCATCTATTCTTTTAGAATTACAATGTACACTTTAATCAAAATCGTTTAACTCCACAGTATGTTGCTAAACTTTTTCCCCTGAGTTCATTCATTGATTTAAGAACTTGCTTGATTTAAAGAACTCTTTTACCCTCGAGTGTATCTTTTTTTATTTTATTTTCTTCTTTTTTTAAATAAGTTCTTTTTTTTTTCTTTTCTTATGGGATAAGATCAATATTTAATTTCGCAATCCTTCTAAATATATATATAAAAAAAATTAAAAAAAAATATATGTAAAATATTTTCCTAAACTATTTTATAATTAGTGGAAGTGGATAATTATACAAAAGGATTTAATCAAGCTTTATTTTTCTTTCGACATTATCGCACTTAATTATCAAAAATTGAAACTTTTAAACTCAATTTTCTCCTTTGTAAATTACGTTTAACATTATTTTATCGATAAAAATAAATGTTAATGAATGAATGTTAAGTTTGCGTAAGTTTGTTTACTCGATAAACATAATAATAGTTATGCAAAACTGCATTAAAATAAACTTAATCGAAATTATGAAGCTAAAAAGCTATATTTTTTTAAAAGAAATTATGGTGATGCGAGATTGGGTATTCTAATAAATTTCTTAAAAGATTTCTGAAGAGGGGAAAAAAATACATATTCATAGAAATTATACGCAGGTGATTACTATACACGCTAAATAAATAAATAAAGGAAGATAATTATGTTTTCTGATGAGAGAAATTCATTAAATTAAATATCATTACGTAAAAAAATTTCGAAAAATAAACGTTCGACATTAGTTAGTAAAGTCGAATATAGTAAATTTTATTGTTGTAAGTTAAAGAACAAAAATTGTTTACAAAAATTAAATTAATCTGAATTTTCTTCCTTCGGAACTCTGTTTAATTTATATTATTTTCTTTGTTTTATATGAGAAAAATGAGTTTGTTTAATATTTAACTATTAGTAAAGCCAAGTAGTTTTTTTTCCTTCTGTACTAATATTACATAATAACAAATAAAATCTTCTATAAATTTATAATTACAAAGTAAAAAAAAACGATTACATTAGTATTATTTTGGCTATTGATTGAACGAATTTTCTCTTAATTTACTTTTTGATTAAAGTTCATTTTTAGCTCGTCATTTTGAATTTTCTTAAAGGTTTAATACGCTCTTCGGTATAAAATTCATCCCATTTAAAAATCTAAAATTAACCGAATTTTTTTAAACATTTTATCGAATTATTAATTGCATTTTTACACCACCGGAATTTTATAAAGCCATAAACATCTGATTTATATATATATTTTTTTTGGTGCTTAAATTGCCTTGAGAAGTTTATCTCGTTGAAGTAAAGAAAGAATTTCCACTTTTAACAACTCGATACACTGTGATAAATTTAATTTTAAACGAATAATCGAAGGAAAATTGCAATTAATCTCTTTCTCGGAAAATTTACGCGCGATTTTTCGATTTGTTTTTAAATCGAACTGAAAAATTTTTGAATTACTCATGTTTAAAAACATAAAACATTCGTGAGGGTGCAAAAATCGGATGCATTTCATAAATGCAACGATAAAATCTAGAGAAGAGTAGCTATGGTTAAACGTATTAAAGTTAAAATAAAAAATTTTCTTTGTAGAAAAATTTAAAATTTTATTCTCGAGAAGGTCAAAGTTTTCGCTTTATAATCAAATAAAAAATAAAAAAGTTAAGATATTACAAGCATCATAATAATATAAAAAAGGTAACGAGTTAATACTTATGTAATCTAAATCAACTAGAACTTTTAACAGCTGAAAGGTCGTCATATTTTAACTAGATAATGAAATTTAATATAAATAATTGATTTTGAAGATTCATTCGTTAAAAATCAGTTGAATAACTTCTGTGGCGATTGATGACTCCTCTGGGAATAACATGGAACAATGGCTCCGCCTTTCTATAGATTCTTTTGTTCGTGTTGAACAATGATGTGGGAAGTAAATTTGTTTTTAATTATACCTTCTAATCTGTATAAAAATGTTGAGTGAAAATTTAATTGAAGCGTGAAGAAGTGAAACAAGTTGCTTATAAAACTTTTAAAAATTAATTTAATTATAAAGCTGAATAAAATAATAATTAAGTTAGCCCCGATTATATATTCCGTTCGTACAAATTTACGATTTTTAGAAAGTTATTTTACGTGAATTATTTTTTTTCCTTGTACAATTTTAAATCATTAAGAATAATGATTAATTGTCGTTAGGTGAGAACCAAAACAAATTACAACTTCCTTACGTGTTTTCACGATAAAATGAGGGTATGACACTTTGGAGGACACTATTTGAGAGACAAGAACATCAATAGCCTATCAGACAATAGATGTTTATGCCAGATGGTAGAAAAGAACGAAGAATCCGAGTAGTGCTCCACCCACTCACCAGTCTATCCTGGACGATTTCATTTACTGGTAAGTATCGGGCGAGGTTCAGAGAGAAATAGAGGAATGGATCAATATGAAGCATCCAAAGATCCATCACGTCTAAGTATACACTAAACAATAGATTATTGGGGACGGAGCAGTGAGTAGAAAACTTAAAACTTCAAATTCCAACATGTAGAATGCATCGTCCTCTTCCTCCTCTTTCTCCTCCTCCTCCTCCTCCTCCCCCTCTTCTCCTGCCATCGCAATCTGTAACTCATAATATTTATTCGTCATTTTTTTTCTTACTTTACTTTAAACCGTAACTTAAAGAAATGACTTTCTAATTGATGCTATCTACTAGATGTTTTGTCTGTTATGATGGATTAAGTAAAGCAATTCCATATTGTAATCTTCTAGGTTGCTACTGGGACAGTAATGCTAAGAGTAATTACTAGGATGGTATTATCTCGTAAAGTTACGACATTTTCTACCTTCAGTTAGTCCATTAACACAAAGCAGATACCATAATGAACACTTACCGTTCTCACTTTTAAAGCCTTTGTAAACAAAATTAGTCAAGATGATTTAGGAATTTCAGAAAGATCGTTTTCTTGCGGGTATAACGTAATTTATCACGTTTCCTCCATGCACTATCTTCCCAACTCATCGCATTAAAGTACCATAAAGATTAGAAGGACCCTCGTTTCATGGTATGTCAGCAATTCTACAATTTCGATCTTTCGGTAAATGACTTGTTAGTGGGTCCTACAGGTTATATATCCCGCTTTTATACCATATCTTTAGTTGATTATTTATTTATAGATAAATAATTCGATCGTTACGAATAATTACAGAAAACAATAATAGTCGAACTACTACTACTCTAACTAAAATAATTGGATTTAATATTGCCTTAATAAATGTTTTATGATATAAACAGTCATTAAGCTTAATTTATAATGTTTGGCTATCTGTAGACAAAGTATAAAGTTTATAATCGGAGTAAAAACTTTAAAATTTATGCAGGTTAATTAAAACGAATCTTAATTAGTTTTAAAATACTTTTTTAAGATTTTAGCTAGAAGTTAATTTTTAATTTTCATTTTGTATGCTAATTTAGTTTGACATGATTGACATTTAATGTTTTAAATATAATGTTAAATCATGCGAATGACTTAACACACAAATTTTGCCTCAAGTCGAGAAACGAGTAAAAAAATTCATAAAAAATAAACTTGAAAAAAATATATATGAAAAATGTTTAAATACGAATTAAATATTCATAATTATTCAATGTTTAAATGCGGATAAACATTATATAACAAGCGGGAAAAATTATGAAGAGGTTAAAGTTCATTTAAGGTTGTTTAATTCACCTGTTAACCCATGTAAACCAGATGAAAAGCATGAGGCGAATATTCGCCTAAGCAGTTTATCATCGTAGTTAGAAGGGAAGAATCCATTTATCCTCTTTATTAAGCAATTTCTAAATGATCTAAGCTCTTCATATTACTCGTTTATCAATGTCTAACATTCGGTACTTATACATTGTTCGCAAGTTTTGGAATATATGTATAATACAAAAGGCACAGTATACATCAACTACATCCAGTAGAAATATTAGAAGGTTTAAGTAGAACAACATTGTTAACTTTATGCGTTATGTGATCCAAATTAAGTTTAGAATTTGAACGGCAAACGAGGTTCGAGTTACACAGAGTCTTCAGGTGTTATCTTATTCCCATAGCAAAGTTTGCTGTCAAATTTATTGTCGTCCGTCCTTATGCGGAAATTACTGCAAACCGTGTCATATCGTTTCGTAATGAATCCCACGTTGTAGGTGACACATTAATTATACAAGGTGACAGCTTTGGTTTAATAGTAAAGCAGAACTGTCAGATAACCAATCAACTACCTCCTTTAACTAACCTTCTAGATTTATCTAAGAAACGATACACCTCTTTGTAACGAATAAAAGGCGTACAAATTAATTATTTTCAACATTATAAGCCAAGTATTTAATTTTAAATTAAATATATTAATTATACGATTATCGGGTAACTGCTTATATTTATATAAGTATAAACATTGAGCGATTATTTTTAAGAGATGAATGATTGATTTAAATCTCTTTTTGCTTCTCCTCCCCTTTCTTTCCAATCAAAAGATCAAATCAATCATTTATTGTATAAAATGATATGCCAGTTCGATCCATTCTCCTTTTTTTCCACTGAATTATCACTAAAATTGAATAATTTTATATATACAGGTAGAATAGCGTAATATATATATATATGTGTGTACAAGAAAAAGCACAAAAATTCATATTTTCCTATATAACTTACTGAACGAATATTTAGTAGAATGCCAAGCATTTTCTTCTTTATATATATATATATATTTTTTTTTTCAATATAAATCGTTTCCTACTTAGGTTATTACAGTCGACAAGCACACAGATATTACTTGCATGTTCTTATTTACTTTTCTCTTGGTTATTGATAATAGTTATTCTTTTTTCCCTACTTGTTATATAATATATATCATACATACAAGATGCCGGAATTTTTCTACTTCTGATATCATTGATACAATTAAGTTCTAAAAAGATCTCTTCCTGATAAACGAAGGAAAAATTTTCTACTTAATGATACATAATTTTTACATTTAAACCACAATGGGATACAAACAAACGGATGTTAACGAAGGAAAATAAAAATAAAAAAGTAATGAAGATATTGTATAGATAACTACTAATTATAATCGGATTAATTTTGTTGAAGATCTATAAAATTTTCAAAATTTCGGAAAACAATTACTTGAGCTTATTAATTATTATTACATTTTCAGTTTTCTCTTTCTCTTTCTAGATCTCTTCTGTAATTATACACGAATTAATGAAGAGAATTATGGTTTATTTTACAACTGTACTTTAAGCATACGCCCCTTTAAATATGATGAATGTTAAAATCTCTAGAGAATACAGGATTATAGCATTCCATCAGAAAATCTCTTAAAATCAATCTAGTTGATGACAAGAAGAGGACGGGAGCTAGGTATATTGTTCATTTGATGAATTAAAAACTTTTCCTAATTAATTGTTTCTAATTGAAATTCTACATATTTAAAGATTATAATTATATTAGAAATAATGTTATATAATAAATTAATTAAAAGTTTATACATAGGCTATATATATATAAATGTATACATAATTTGCATACGTTGCGAAAGAGAAATTTTTCATTCTTCTAACTCAATAAATTCTCTGTAGAAAAAACTTTTTTCTAAAACAAAATTAGTTAAATTAATTACACCAATTAACATTTTAATTAAAGTATTATTATCCTAGTCAAACTTTTATGAAATTATTGTTTTCTGATCTCGTCTTTAAAAGATAAATTTTTGTTTTGCGACAGAAATTAAAAAAAAAAAAAAAGAATAATTTATTACTTTTAAATATATATTAATATATATAAATATAAAAATAAAAAAATTATTAAAATAAAAATAAAAAAATAATATAAATTAATATATTCGAAAATATTTATTTAGAACGAAGCATTAAAATTTAAAAATATTATTAAGAAAATATTTACTTTAAACAATCGTTTCTTGATTAATAAATTTTACATATACAGTATACGAATTTTGTTTGAACTGTATATTATTTTTGGAAATCAACAGTTTAAATAATAATAATGATGAAGAATATATAATTTTTAAAAATAATAATAATTTAAAAGATAAAAAAAAACAAAAACCGAAGCGAAA
>AYEL01082915.1:0-40616 GCA_000484575.1 Olivierus martensii | reverse complement strand
AATAATAATAATTTAAAAGATAAAAAAAAAACAAAAACCGAAGCGAAATTTGTACAAAAATTATGATAATGATAATTAAACAAAAATTAGATTCAATTATGGATATTATTTTCGATGATTATTCTATTGCAGTTTGTTTTTTCCCCTTCTTAATTTTTTTTGGATAGCACGTCCATTCCACAAACAAATAGCATGACAAACTTCAATTACCATCCTTCACCACCCCCAAGATATATAATTAAATACTTCTACTTTAACGTACACAACTGGATTGAATGCGTATCACCTGCTGTTTTATCGTCACAAAGATTAGCACGAAGATTTCCACGATCAATACTATTTTTAACTTTAACGTCAAGCAGTTTTCTGAAAGGTAAGAAAATTTACAATGATTCTTACTTTTCAAACGTTTGAAAATATCCTATAAATCATGTGATGATGTCCCATAAGTCAAACAAATGTGACGTTTCTTCAGAACTAGAGTAGCCAGAGAAAGAAGAATAAATGATTAGTTTCTAAATTTTTTCTTATATATATATATTATTTTTAATATTTTACTCATTTTTTTACCCATACGGTATTTGTATTTTTAATGAATTAATAAATATTTTATTATTATTTTTTAATATAAAATATTAAAAATTTTCATCAACAGTCTCTTTTCATATATCGTAGATAAATTTATTATTAGAATCCATTTTAATAATACTTTTTATTTACTTGAATTTTAATTTAATAAAAAAAACAAAACAAAAAATAAAAATAAATTATTTATGAACTTTGATATATTTTATCTGTTCTTTTTTTTAAAGATAAAAATAGAATTTTATTTAATCATTTTTATTACTTCTTTTTTTTTAATAATTGCTAATTTAATTATTTTTCGAGAATCGATAAAAATGTAAAATTTATTCGATTACGAAAATCGATTATTAAATGGATCGTAGCGTTAGAAAAATCCGATTTTTATTATACGGCATAAATATTAAAAATATATTTATAACATTAACAATCTTATTTGTATCGTACATCAAAAAATGTAATCGATAATTTAATGTCAGAGTTGACATGAAAATATCATGGATTGGCTTTCAATCTAAGCAGATAAACCCCCAAAAAAACTATATGATGATGTCATTATAGTGGAGAATGATGCTGGTTTTGATATGATGGAATGTGATCCCGTTGATATGGTTCTGATATCAGAGAGAGTATTAATGTCCACTGCTCACTGATGCTTCTGAGAGAAGGACACTCAAGTAAGTTCATAGTATAGTTGAAGAACTGGAAGAAAGCAATAAGTATGTTTTTTGTTCTATAATACAGATTGCATCCATCTCCAGATGTTGCGTTATCAGTCTGACTCAAGAATTATCATTACGTAGAATGAAAAGCTTTTTCATTGTATCCAACCAAGACTACAGATCTTTGTGGTAAGTCTGAGATGGGCATAGGGATCGATTCATCAGTTCCAGAGAGGTTTCTGCCCAAACCATGACATCACCTCAACAATAGATCTCCCTTTCCAATATGTTTTTGGATTAATGATAAGCTTCCCTCTACTCTCCAGGGCAGACTCAAATCTGAATTATTCATGAAGAGAAGGCACTCAATTTTTATTGCATCAAGATAACTTGTTGTTTACACTAATTCGGGCATTATTTTTTCTTTAGCTCTTGGCGAATGGCACATAAACAACGATCACTTCGTGATGTCTTCCATTGCCAATATCGTTCTAATACGGTGAGATCGGAACTCAACTGAGGCAATGTTAACTGCCAATGTTTTTCGGGTTGATAATTGAAGAAATCTCTCCTCGTTTCACTTGTAGTCCTCGAACGACCTGCAATTGGTCTTCTGACAACAGTATCTGTTTCTTGCAACGTGTCTAGAATCTAAACGGTTGAATAGTTCGACAACACTTTGCCACTTTTGAGTTTGAGTTTATCCAAAATCGAGTTATCTATCGTGAATTTTAAGATAAATATGTTTCTTTGAGATAATCCAAAGTACTTTTTATATCTATCTCGAAGGGAACAGTTTGTAATCCACGAATTCCATAGAATGCTTCCTTGCAATACATGAGTACTTTTTATATCTATCTCGAAGGGAACAGTTTGTAATCCACGAATTCCATAGAATGTTTCCTTGCAATACTTGCATAAAAATTTTGTTTATAATTTTATGCGATTATTTCCTCAATTTACATCAATAAATATGATTTTACAGTGAAAATTCCGTATAAATGGCAAAAAAATTCAATAATAAAATCATAGATTTTATGCGATTATTTCCTCAATTTACATCAATAAATATGATTTTACAGTGAAAATTCCGCATAAATGGCAAAAAAATTCAATAATAAAATCATACATATGTATTGATTTAAAATTGTGCGAGTTTGGCTTGTGGTAAACAAACATAATTTCCCATTTAAATTATGCTCACTGCGTATAAAATTTTACCGAATATTTTCCAAGAAAAAAATATTATTATTATTTTTTATTGTATACTACAACAGGGAAAAAATTTTATTATATAAAATGAACGTATGTTTTTCTGGACTTAGTCGTGAATATATTTTGATGCGAAAGGGAAAAACAGATTTTTTGGTATCATTGGTAATAAGAGGAATTAAATATAAACAGAAACAACGAAGTAAACATCTGGAAGGTATCAGGAATTGAAAACGGAATAAAACAAATTTATATGACGAGAATAAAAAAAGGGAATCATCTCTTGTTGATGAAAGCTAGTTAGATTTTTTTTTTTTCTTTTTCCAAAAAGGGAATCATCTCTTGTTGATGAAAGCTAGTTAGAAGATTTTTTTTTTCTTTTTCCCACATTCTATAAAATATATTGAAACAGCATTATTGTTCACTTTTTTTTTAAGTTTAAAAATTTATAATTATTTGAAACAATAAAAATTATTTAGAAGTGAGATAAAAATCAAATTTATAAAAATATTTTTATCTCTAATAATAAAATAAATACTCGTTAAAACTGTTCGAAACACTAATAAAAATGAATTTATTTTAATATTAATTTTATTAATAATGCATATTAATATTATTTCGTGGATAATGTTTTTCCTTATTCGAGAAAATAACAAGTAGCTAAGGGAAAATGAATATTTTCTTCGAGTATATCCAAGATTAATTTTATATTCATGATTTTTTTTATTCTAATCATAAAATTGTTAGTTTTTTTATCTATCTTTCTCCTTCGTGAGTTACACCAAGAAATTCGATAGAGTATGGAAAATTAAATGCGTTATGAAGTATACAAATTTTGTTTACGATTATATATGCAAAGGAGACATTTTACAGGGATACATAAAAAGACGCAAGCTGTTAGAAAATTGAAAATTCATATAAACAATTAATTAATTAAAAAAAGAACAGTTCTTTAACCATTCGAAAATTAAAATTCGTTTTGAAATTGCATTAACGTAAAGTTTCTGCATTTTTGAGTATTATTTAAATGAAAAAAAGTCCAATTTAAATACCATTAAACGTATTTAAAAAAAGCTCTTCTACATTAAAGATCACTTAATGATGTTTCTATGAGTTTTAAAAATTAAAACCGAAATATTACTTCGTTAATATAATTTTTTTCTTTTAAAGAGAAGCTGAAGCAGTTTTTTTAATACTTTTATTATTATTATTATTATTTTTATTATTTTTTTGGTTTTATACTTTTCTAAAAATGAAAATGTTATTCTTTTATTTTCTGTAGTTATTAATCTTGTTTTAATTACATGGCCAATAATCATTTCTTTACATTTTATCTTTTATATTCTCTCTCTCTCTCTCTCTCTCTCTCTCAGTTCTTGGTTCTATTCAACGACAAAGTTGTTGTCATTTTTCACTTTTCTTCCTGGAGATCATACAACTAATAGGTGTTCACTACGCACCGCTGGTTTTCCAATTCCATCCACATACACATAGGCACTACATTTCTTCTCTTATATCTGTTTGCTTTGTGATTTATATGACTCCCTCCAAATCACCATTGCGGTTTATTATTTTGATATGATACTGTATTTTGCTCCTTTTTTTATTATTATTATTTTTCTTCTTCTTCTTTTACTTTTGCGTATGGTCATTGCAGCATTGCGAATGAAGACAAATAACATCAGATGCATATTCTAATTACAAGCCAGATACGTAAGCAAGAATTTAAAGAAGAATAAACTAACTAAATATCACGAAATTTTTTTCTCCTTTAATTACAAGCCAGATACGTAAGCAAGAATTTAAAGAATAAACTAACTAAATATCACGAAATTTTTTTCTCCTTCCCTTCTAAATACTCTTTACTTATCTTAATCCCGTTATATTAATGTTTATTATATTTTTGATATATATAAATGTACCAAGTTTAATACTGCTAATTATGACCATGAAAACAGATTTAGGAGATAAAATAAATTAGTTATTATGGTCGTATATCTGGTAAACATTTCTGAAGATTTTTTTTTTTCCTGTTATAATTAAAACTATTCACAAGCTTGGTAGACTGACAAAGAAAACGTTATCGTATTCAACTATTACTTGTATAAATGCTCAAGTTGCATTTAAGAAAATAATGAGAACAAGACAACGGAACTAATCTTACACTCTTTGCATGCGAGGAAATTAATTTTTAATAAAGAGCATTTATGGTTTATTTCTGTTTTCTAATTACTTTTCATGGAAAAATCATTCGAAAGTTAAATAGTTCCTCTTCTCGGAATTCCAACTGATGATGATGATAAATTTGTGTGGCATTGAAGATAATACAAATTAAAAATTTTTGTTTTATATTATTTTGTTGTGCAATGAAGAAAAATAGATTTTGGCCAAGATATTCTGTTATTTTGTGATATAAAAAATATATATTAGAATTTATCGAATTTATTCAAGAATATTCTGAATTCAATAAAAGATTTTAATAATGTGCTTTCAAGAAGAAATTCTCATAAAATTTATTTTTATTTGAACGAAAGTCATGATAAAATATATTGTCTAAGTCCCATTTTATTGAAAGTAAAATAAATTCGATAGCAAATTTTCATAAATTGATCCATTAAAATAAAAAAAAGTAAGTTAGTTATAAAAAACTTTTTACATATTCATGAATTATTTTCATATATATATATATATACATATATATATTTATACATTTTTATTTTATTTTTTTCTTCTTTAAATTGCAGGATTTGTTTGTAAGAAAAATTATATTTATTTTTTTTTTAAATCACTGCACTTTTTTTAAATA
Organism: Olivierus martensii; assembly: GCA_000484575.1. Lineage (NCBI taxonomy): Eukaryota > Metazoa > Arthropoda > Arachnida > Scorpiones > Buthidae > Olivierus > Olivierus martensii. The sequence continues at coordinate 35,354 of AYEL01082915.1, read as the reverse complement.
ATTTGCATAATAATAATGTTATACGCGCTTTTTTAAAAGCACTAAATATAATTAATTTTGCATAAAGTTGAGAATTTTTAATTGAATAATAAATTGCGGAAAAAATTCCAAAATTTTTCTGTTTCTTTTTTTTTATTTTTAATGGATAAAAATAAACTTTTAAGCAGTTTTATTCTTATAAAAAAAAAAAGAAAGCTTTTAGTTCGAATTCGACTCGACTATCTATCACAGGAATGATTCGACTTAATTTACTAACTAATCCAAGACTAGGGGCTTTAGTAAAAGTTTCCAAGTATTTAGAACATTTCCTTTCTCGATTGATAGTCCTTCTGTTGTCCGATTTGTCTCATTTACTAATCACTTTTAAGAGAAAAGAAGTCAAATGATAGGTCAAAGAAGTCTAATATTGATCGGTTTTAGTAAACTGGTAAAATGTCTGTGTTAGAGAAACAATTTAAATCTCAGAGAGAGAGAGAGACATTAAAAGATCGACAGATGAATGTCATTAAGCGAGATAAAAATCGCTCTTCATATATAATAATTCTTCAGTTATCACGTATAACAAATTGATTATTCATTAATGAAGAACGGTTGAAGAACCTTTTAAGGTTTATTGTTACTAACAATCGAAATCGTTCGTAGCTTCGCTTTAATGCATACTTTATATAATAAATAATTATTATTTGTTTAACCAACATTCCATTAAGGTCGATCAATGAAAGAAAATTTTCGAATTTTCCTTAAAATGATACAAAAATATCTAAAATAATTATCATTTAATAATTTTATTAACGTTAAATATATATAGTATACTATAAATTTTAAAATTAATAATTCTCTAAATTAATTTGAACATAGCTGTACTTTGTTATTAAAATAAATTATTTAAATATCGATTAAATTGTTATATTTTACTATAAATTTATTTAAAATGATTTAAAATTTAATTAAAAATCAGGGATAGAATAATAAATTTGTTTGTTTCCTCCTTTTAAACAAAAATAAAATTATATAAATTATTATTTGATAAATTTCTCTTTCGTAACTTTTAATAAATATATAATGTAATCCGATAATGTTCTTGAATGTTTACAGGCTATTTTAATGTTATATACTGCACTGTATTCTGTATATTTTATAATTATACACTCAAACTACTGATTGGTATCTGTTCTGTTTGTCTTATTTATTAAAATTCGTATCTTTGACAAAGATTTTTCTTTTTCTTTTTTAATTTTCTCCAAGGTAAGAACTTCAACGTAAACACGTAAAGTTCTTGAATAAATAAATTGCAAACACAGTATTAATAATTTATTAACCGGTAATAATAATATCAAAACTATCTTAACAAGTACTGTTAAGATTTTGATGATATCATTAATAATAATAGTAATTGGAACATTTCGTTACTATCATCATCAAAATTCAGTTATTAAAACTATTCAGATTTGCATTAAACTTGTATTATCATCATAAACTCCAAAGTTAAATGATAATACTTTACATCATTATAACTATCAATCATAAACAAGTTTAGATTTCATTACCATGTAAACTTAATAATTTCTGATAAGCAAATATATACAGAGAGGAGAGGGAAAAAAGTAAAATTTTGGAAGAATAAGCGAGGAAGTTTCGCGTTTTTAGTTATTATTGTTCCTGCTGGTCCTGAAGCTATTTTTCGTCCTTTTTTTTGTTCGAGGGATACTTGTGGATGGTTTATGACCTATAATAAAACTTTTCACATTGACTTCCGTCTACATACCGACTTTTATGCTTCAACAATAGCTAAAGGCGATGGTAGTACATAGTTAGAGCTGTGTAGAAGAAACTAGATACAGTTTTTTACTTTCGTTATTAGGTTTTATTTTCGGTGTAAGTGGTTAATTTGTGATCCTATATAATCACTTATGTAAAAATTTATCCCATAAATTCGCCAAAATGTTTAATAATAAGTATTTTAAAACTTTTCACCTATTTGGAAGTTAACCAAAAAGGCCGTTACGCATTCTTGAAGATAAATAATTAAATTATTAATAACAATGTTCACTGTGCTATATTTAGTTGGAAATTAGCTTTCTATATATTTTGAATATTAATAGAATAGAAATTATTGATCATGTTATCTTAAACTACCGTTCTCCTCCTAACTCGAGTTCTCTTTCTCTCTCCCTCTCCTGTTCTCCTTATTCGAGATTTTGCATCTCTGTTTTCGATAATGTAATAGGTTTAAAATTTATTTCTGAGTATTATTTTAATAGAAAAATTCGCTTTTGGAATTAAATTTTCTCTCAAACAAATCTTGTTAAACAGACTCAAATCAATAGATAAATAGAAGAAAATATATATATATATTACATTAGAATCTTTCTAAAATCCGTTTCTTATATTACAACTCAATCTGGTATCGTATTGGATCTCTAACACGTCCAAAAGCTGATCCGCTTAGACTTCAAAATCTTGACAACTATCACTATCATCGCATTCACGGATCAAACAGTTTCTTGATAGCATTTTATATCACTCCTATCTCGCATTATAATTCTTTCATCTTCATTATATAATGCCACTTTTCATCTTCACTGATAAATCACATCAGAATATTTTATGTTATAATTTATGACGATTTCGTCACAAAATGCTTATATTCGAAAAGTTTTTCTAAAAATTTATTATAATAACAGAATTTTAAGAAAATAATGGAATGACATAAAATGGAATGAAATTTTTTTAATTTTTCACGAAATTTATTGACATTTGCTATGTTGTATTTGCTTACGTTTCAACTGAATTTATTTTATTTATTTATTTATAAACATATACACTCTACAAAAAAAGTAATTTTGGGTGTCCTCCTTATCAGTGTTATAAATGATATTAAAAGTTATACATGCTCTAACAAAGAAGGATCTGTAAGATTTTACAAGTTTTTTCACTTTAATTTGAAGCAAATTTATTTTTTCGCGATTTGAACTGAGGCACATTGTAGTTGATCATTTTGGGTGGCAGATCTCCTTTTATAAATTTCATTAGCATTTGAATATCATGTTTCTTAATCAGTTCGTCAATAGTTGGTAAGTGTAAAACATTTGTTATTGGATCTTGAGTATTTGACAGATATATATACTATTTATATTTTTTGATTGTACGATTCCATACTTCACTTAAATAATTTAAATTTGATACAAGTCCAGCAGAATATAGTTGTATGCCATACATCACAGAAGATACGAATGCAGCATGAAACCAAGTTTGAAGTATATGCTTATCCTTTACTCTTGATAAATATCTTGATGTAAAAGCAGATTTTCTAATTATTTGATTTATGAATTTGTTTAAATGAATTCTTATAACTTTTCATCTACGGAATTTATATTTTATATGTTCCATGATAATTTTTGAAGAATTTTATTGATTTGACCAAATTTTGCATAGTTTAAAAAGTGGGGACATACGTAAAATTTGATTGTAAGGCACTGCGCTTCCTTTGAACAAAATAGCAACATGTATAATTATTCTTTACAGAAATTAAACTAGTTTTAATCATTATTAAACGTTACAATTATTTTAACAATTCGATAACATTAAGATTATTAATTATTCTTTGAAGCATTAAGTATTATATACAAACTAAGCACTAATTAAGACTATTTAATATATTTAAGTTCTAATTAATCACTATTAATATTTATGATTTAAGACATAACATGCAAAATTTTAGTTCATTTTTAACATTTTTGTAAATTTTCGTTAATTATTTTTATGATTATTGTAGTAAAATGGTATAAAAGATGCAATATTTGACATGAGATCATTACAATAATAATAAAAAGAATTACGAATTTACATGATTTTAAGTTAATCATTATTAAGACATTATTGTTAAATTATTTATTAAAAATAAAGTACATTACCATTAAATTGTTTTATATATGTATATTTATATAAAACTCCAATATATATGCACTTTTTATCTATATACTTCTTCATGCTCAGATTAAAGTGCATATACTCAGATTTTGAAGCATTTTGCAAAATCAATATGCATGGATTTTATCTGGAATTTATTTAAAATGAAGATTTTAAATTTTGTTTTGATGTTTCTTACTGAATTAATAGATGTAAAAACCGAAAAATCCTTTGTTTTCTATGGTAAAAAATCAAACGGATAGGATAGAGAATTCATACGAAAAAAATCCAAGTGAAAGGATGATATAAATTAGTTCTGCTATATTCGATTTATTGTATAAAATTGGCACAATACCAAGAAGAATTAATTCCATAAAATCTTTTATAAGTCGCTGCACAAATTAATACATTTTTTTTAACGATACGTAATTTTTTTTGTATGTGTAACCGTAATAAAATCTGGATAAGCATCTTTCAAGAAATTTTTACTATTAAAAGAATTATTTATTGATATTTTCCTCTATACGCAAAGAAGTGATAGTAAACACGACTCAAACTTGCAACCAGTTGCCTCACTGTTCATCAGCAAATGTCACTGCAATTTAATAGAACTACTTGTAAAAATCAACATTAGAATATCATCACTGCATCAATGACAAAATATAAACATTTAATTATACACTTTTTATGAATTACTCCTCAAACAACTCTCACTTCGTTACACTAATGAGAAATTTTGTTAAAATTAACGTTTTCAGTGCGATGAAGCGGCTGGAAATATAGACGAAGACTTGGAAAAATCTTGTGTATTACTGGAATATGAAATTTTTTTTTCCCCTTTAACAACAAGGCAAAAAAAAAGAAAGCCAATTCTTCGAATTGAATCTATTGTTAGGATCTTGATGCTTAGTAATGTTTTTCCCCCCTCAAATTTTCGAGTTGTTTGTTGATTTTGATAAATAATTTATATATGCGTTTTATGATATTTTTCCTTTTCTTTCTTTGCAATTTTTGAATCACATTTTTTTTGCATAAAATATGGAAACGATTGAGTAGTCAATACACAAAATCTTATGTACTTAAGTAAAAAAAACAATGGCAACAACTAAAATGTAGCTATCGTGAGCAGATATACTTTGTAATAAAATATTTATACTTGTGCATGTTATTTAAAGAAGAAACCACTTAAAATAAATAAATAAATATATATATATATATATATTCATATATATAGAGAGAGAAAAATATAATGTAAAAAAAATTTTTTTTTTTTTAAATTTATATAAAAAATTATTTTTATATAAAATATATATATATATATATATATATATATCGTATAGATAATAATTAAAATTTCATTACCCTGTATACTTAAAATGATGAAATATGAATAACTGATAGTTAAAACAGAATTAATTAAAAATTTATTTTTTACTTAGAAATTTTTTATGGCTTTTCCTAAATTAATGTTAAATTAATAGCTTACCAAATTTAATAATATTAAAAAATTCTAATAATAATAAAATATTAGTGACATTTATTATTTTTAATTATTTAAAATTTTCGGGTATAAAATTTATTTATGTTTAATCTACCGAATTTAGCTCATTAGAAAAATTTTTATTTTATATTCGTGGATCAAAATTTTAATTAATTAAAATTTTTCTTGTTTAATAAAGTTTATTTTAGAATATATCATGTGTTTCTTTTAGATTTTTTAAAATAAATTATGATGTGGGTATTTGAAAAATTATTATATGTAGCAAAGTGCGAAATCTTTCGTTATAAATATGTAAAATTTAATATCACAGTATCGGTTCGTTAAAAACTGTTATTATAATTAATAACGATACTTAATCAAATTGGCAAGATTATGTCTTCATAAATGATAAAAATTTAAGGATTTATTGATTTTTAATGGTGTTTTCTTACATGTAGAGCAGATTTAGATCTTTAAACACATGCAAGTTAACCACGTGGATTCAGTCATTGATGATCTTTAAATGAATGTAAAGGCTTTTCATCAATGATTGTAATGTCATTCGTATTGATGGCCTTTACATTCATCATATAATGAATGTAAAGGCCATCAATGATCCACGTGAATTCAGTCATTTAGGCCTAGGTTTGAGTATAAAAGCCATCAATAACTTTATAAATTGATCAATCAATGATTGCAATGTCATATTGATATTGATGACCTTTACATTCATCATAAGATCAATGATGAATGTAAAGGTCATCAATGATCCACGTGGTTTCAGCCATTTAGGCCTTTAAATGAATGTAAAGACCTGAATTATTAAAAATCAATATATTTTAAAAATTTTATCACTTTTAATATTCTAAATATTACAAAATTTACTTTGAAGACGTATAACCCATATAGTTATAAAATTTATCTAAATATTCATCCACCAAGGCTTACATATGTTTATCATATGAAAAATGACTTCGTTACATTATAAATTAGCACAAAAACATCCTTTTTGATGGGAATTTTAGATTAAATTTAGTTTTAACTTAATCCTATTATATGCGAATTTTGTTAACTATACGCATAATCTGGAAAACAAAATTACGTATATTTTTAGTAAAATATTGTTTATTTTAATCTAAAAAAAAGAAAAAACAATTTATGTCAAGGAAATAAGCAATAATTCGACTTTGGATTTGCGGCAGAGATTTTAAAGCAAGGAATATATGACAGACATTCATAACATGTTTATGAAAATGGGTCAGTTTGTTATGCGCTTTGCATTTCCGTCCGCATTAATATAAAGAGAAAGAAAATAAAATTCAAAAAACCGTACAAACTGCACAATAAATCTCTTCAACAATTATCAAAAAGAAAAAAAAATCAATAAGTCTAAATACAATTTCAAGTATTTAAAAATCGTGTTGCAACAGAGAATTTTATTTACTGTATTTGTTGATGCAAACCTATCAAGAAAAGAAACATTTTCATTAGAAGTATTATTAAAATGGTTATTTCCAAATAACTACTCGTATCTTATATTCTAGGAGCTCCAAATCTATAAATTATAAGTTTATAAATCTTCTAAGCCAATTGCCTGAGTATTAATTCAATTTAGAGATGAACATTAGATAAGAGTCTTGAAATTTATATTTGTCACATGGTTAACAATGATAAAATAAGAAAAAATCTCGCTAATATTCAATCAGATAAGACTTTGCTCGTGTGACAAGATACGATGGTGAAAAATGCGGAGTACGGATTTCTATCCTGAAGGCATAAACAAACTTATACGTCGCTGGTATAATTGACACGATGATTATTTTAAGAAGTGATGTCATACCTGTGAATGGTACCAATTTATGGTGATTAAAGGTCGATTCGACTTCACCTTGGCATTCATATTTAACAACATTTTTATGTATATGCCCATATATTATATCGTTCTTTCGCTAACTGAATATAATAGTTTCTCTAGCGTGAAGTAAAGTTTTGTTAAATTGGTGTGAATAAAACGATTCTTAACTATCTTACACGTTGATTATTATATATTTATAGCGTGACGCCGGCACTCAACACGTTAATATTCAAGTCTTATCAATTATATCACACAAATTTGCATTATATAGTCTGAAACATTATCCGAGTGCCAACTATACCTAACTACCTGCCTATACTAATATTTTAACCTTTATAACCAATTCCATTTAATGCATTAGTCTAGTAATTTAGCGTTAAATTATACGGTAAAAACTCACTGTAAACAGATTTACATTCGAAGACTGGCTTCACTTTACCTTTTATTTTAATGATGGAGATCCGAGATTCTTCTAGTAAAGAAAAAAATAAAATAAAATGAAATAACGTTTCTACAGCGAGAGCATTATAAGAACCGATAAGGATTGGTATAAAATAATGATGTTTATTTTATAGGTCAATAAAAGCGACTAATTCACTCTAAATTACTGTAACTAAATAGTTTAAATTTAAGTTTGTTTTCCTGGATGATTTATCACGCTTTAAGTACGCATAAACCATATATATACGTACTATGTTAATAGAGTAACAGTAATAAATTAATGCCCATAACTCTGATATATTTATGTTAGATTTAATAATTCAAACTGTTTACGAGATAAAGAATATAAGAAAAAAGAAAATGGATTCGTGTTTATCCAGACTCCTTTACTATAATGGAATGATGAACGAAATAAGTTTTTTTTTATCACAATTTACACGGATCAACTTGTCTAAAATACAATTAGAAAATGAAGTCGAAGCTTTCGCACATAAAATAACTTTAAAACTTAATGTTATTTTATGTATGAAACCAACTTAAAACAAGTTCTAATTTTCTTTCTAGGTGTAGATTAAGTTTTGATTGTTGTCTAAGATTTAATGTTAATTAAATGAATCTGTTACCAAAACTTAATTCTTTAACTTTATTTTAAATTTCTCTACAAAGGTTATTTACCTTTATCTACTATAATTACGCTATTTGACAGCATAATTTGGACTAATTACTCTTACTAATCTAATAAATGTCTCTCTCTCTCTTACTCTCTCCCTTCTACCACACATATTCATACAGAAATATGTAACGATATTTTAAATGTGGTGATAATGTCGAAATTTGCAGAATAAAAAATTGTTTTACCGGCAATTTATTTAACAATTCCAGTATTAAGACATATAAAAAAATGATTAGTTTGATTAAATTACCGCTAATCAAATTTATCTTATTACCTTCTTCTTGTAATTTTCTTTCTTCTGTATGATTATTCATTACAATAAAATTCCGATGATGTAATGGCTTGTAAGATGTTTCGATAAAACCATTATTTTTCTTTAAAATTATATCTATAGGTTATAAATCATTATATCTTAAAATGACAGATAAAATCAAGCTGAAGAAATATATCAGAGAAAATGCTGAGTAATACCTTAGAAAAAAAAACAATTTGTTATTGTATGTTACAATGTGACAGTTAGACTCTGTCAGTAACAGAAAAACTTTCCTAAAAGTATAAAAAAAAAGCAAGAAAGAATTTTTTTGTAGTTTATTATTTATTTATTTTATTTTATTTTTTTAATTACGCGATCGGTAACGTAACGCAGTGGGGATAAAATTTAAGGAGAAAATCAATTTTTGAATATAAAAATTCGACACAATCTTATCTAACACTCTCTCACTCACACGGTTCGATTCTAAATCACGGAACACCTTGTTTCTTCTTTTTTTTTATACACATATAACAAAACATTACTTCGAACGAGAAATAAAATAAAAAAATACAAAAATATATATCTTCTGTTTAACATCGGTTGAGTGAATCTATAGCCGTTTTTACATCATTCACGGTTAGAATTTGACTAAAATTTGTACCTGTTAATACGTATTCCTGTTTTTCAACGTCATCGAGCGTACGGTTTCTTGATGCCCCAATCTGTTGTAGTCTATACTTCAACATTGTTTCATGCCTCATCAGAAACGTTGCTTTATGCACGTCTCGTAACATATGGCTTAACGGCATCATGCTGTTGTTAACGTTAATTGATGTTCGATCGAAATTCAATCCACCGAATTTTCTGATAAATTTCTTTAAATTGAATAAAGCCGAATTTGCAAATATTAAATTACACAAATGACCGTCTTTGTTATCATTAATAATATTTTTCTCCTTTTAAATAAGCGCATTTAATTAATCCTGTCGTCTTTTGAATGTTATTAAAAATTTACGATTTTAATGGATAACAGACAAGGATTATTATTATTATTATTTTTATGCTTTTAAATTGTTGATAAATATTGCTTTAATGTATAGATATATATTTTTGCTTTTATGTATATATATAAAAAAAAATGTATTACAATTTTAGTCTTCTCGAATTTTTATTACCTTTGATGATGCCCATCATGGGTGAAAATAAAATTAGAATTTGCTCTGACGTCCCTCTTCAAGTCTCTCGAGATTTTAAGTCTCCGATTTCAATGAAATTCGGTGGAAGTGGATAAAAGGGACCACACGTTTTAGAATATCAGAGCGAGACCGATGTAAGGTTGTGCTGATTTTAAAACTTCAATTCTTAGATTTTTAGAAAAAGAAAAAGAATAAGAAAAAGAATATTTTTTATCGATTTATTTTTAAGAAAAATTTCATCATTAAAACGTCCAGAAAATACTTTTGTTTCTTTATCATTTATTCTTCATATTTTCATCATTAATAATATAGATTGTTTCGATATATAAACATTTATCTTTCTTTCTAACAGCAAAATAAACGATTAACTCGCTTAAAAAATTATATATATATCTATATATACGATAATTTATTGTGGGAATATATCGATAGTCTGATTTTCGAATCGAAACTTTTTTTTAAAAAATAATGTTCTGAAGTTACTGATGACACTCGAAAAAGAAAACTAAGATAATAATGACGATGACTTGAGGGAAGTGTCAAAGAAAACCATGAAGTGACCAAATGATTCTGCAAGTATTCCCCAAACACTCTTAACCTCAAAGACTGAACGGAGACAGATCGATCTTGACAAGAACTGAACAGTGATCTAATGATTATCTAAGGCAAAAAACTTTTAAAACTGTTACAGATTACTTCTTTCTTTTTCCCACTTACGTCTTTTAAAAATCAGTTTATGCAAGAAATCTTTTAAGAGAAAAAAATAATAATAAAAGCGAATTTATTCTATTTTATTTTAATTAATCTTCCTTCGTCGATCCTTCTTTAGATAAAAATAGAAAAAAAAAGTTTAACGGAAAAATTTTGGTATAGAAACCGCACACTCAGCTGGAGTATAAAGTGGTATCATCTGTAATCCTCGACTAGATATCACTTTTTTTCTTAAAAAGGAATGTTATACAAGGTGTATGTCTTTCAAATAACAAGGTAGAAAGGGATTTGGTAGTAAAACAAATCCATATATCTTGTCGACATCTATCATGTATTTACAATGTTCAAGTTTATATAGTGTGAAATATTTATGAATCTCTATTTAGTCCAGGATTGTATAATGAATATTTTATGAGTTATGCGATTTGATATTCCGGTATTAGATTTTTTATATATCAACCATAGAAAAATATATATGTATATAATAAAAAAAAATCCGCAAAATTGTTTCGAAAGCCAATTGACATTCCTTAACGTAAACGAAATAACGATAATGCATCTTAATTAATTAATAAAAATTTTTCGTTACGATAAAATATAATTACGAGTTTATTAACGTTAAGAGCGGAAGAGAGTTTCGATGATATATTATCAACTTTGCAATATTAGTTTTCCTGTTGTTGTACGGCGATAATTTTAGTAATTTAGAACTTACTGAACGATAACAGGACTTAGAAGAACAAAACAGACACCTGACTGTACACGTGTGTAACGACAGAGCATGCTCAAATCAGACAGAGTCCGGCGCCTCACCCACATATCACGTCGTCATGGAGGACTATAAGAGGAAGCTACAAGGCAGTCGAGCTACAGTGAGGATCGATCGGACCAACATGCAGCACACGGCACGTGACAGCATACTATCTCTGTGATTACATTGCTTTGTGACTACAACTTTGTTTGCACTATGGACAAACTTCTACTACTCTTGCTTTTTACGTCTTCCTGTGCAGCAACTGCTGAACAAGGTGAGTCGGTTTTTTTCCTCTCTCCCCTGTAACCGTTTAACCTTAATTCGTTTGATTAAGGTGTCATTGTGAGGAAAAGAGTTTTACAAAAGCAAAAGTATCTTTTAGAGGCGCCTCTCGGACGCTTCAATTTTCGACTCATCAATCTCTTCCTTGTCACGTGGCTTGCTATCACCTGTCAACCTGATGAAATGACATCATACCTTGTTGTATGCAATTATTTAATCATTATAAATGGATTAGAACCGGTAGATTCGCGCTTTAAACGACTTGGCTTTCTCTCAAATGACTCGATCTGATTCAACAAAGCTGCGAGTATAAAAGCAACAAAACAGAATATAAAAAAAAAACTATTAAATCCACTATTAAAGCAACCCTCTTAATGAGGCAAATAGTAAAGTGATGTTAAAGATCTCGTGTTTCCACTTTAATTTTCACATTCTTCTCTCTTAAAAGTAATCAACCTTAACTTCAAAAAAGAAAAAAAAAAATTTTGCACCAGTATTCTTCTTCTCTCTTTTTTCCCTCCTCCTCCTTCTTCAAACAATGTCAATGGCAAAATTACTTCATTTATGAATATTTAATTATTTAATATTGGGTATACTCATCTTCCATTACTTATCAATACCCAAAGGTATGCTTTGCTTAATTGCGAATTAACACCTCTTTGTATTATTAATATACTGATAAGGACAAATCTGTATTTATATGTTTATTATATTAACACAGAGGAAAACAGAAAAAGTCAATAAAATTTTTTAAAAATTTAATTTAAAAAGCGGGTTTCGGTTCAGCATCATGTTTTTTAGTCCCGAAGCACTGTTTGCAAAGAGTTTTTATAAATATTTAATTTCGCACAGAACGTTGGCATGTATGAGATTTAAAAAAAAATCCTAATTTAATTATTTATAATTAAAACTATTGTCGAATTTTCGAGATTTTATAATTCATATATATATACATCATATAGATTTATTTTATGATTCTAAAAAGAATTTTTTTCTTCTCTTGGAATGACTCCAAGAATGTAGTTTGCTGTCAAACACTTTATAAGTTCATTGTAACGGGTTATAACCTCACTTGTAATTATCAAAATTTAAAAGATTATAAAGCACTTAATAATAACAACTAAATTATTTATTATTATTTAAAATTTTACAATTTTTATGTGCATATCATGACGCGCTACAGGATAAATCTGCTATCAATGCTCCTTTAATGCAAACTTTTCTAAAGAATTAATTTAAGAAATGAATATGAAATATGTTACGAAGGTTCTGTAATTTTTAAGGTTAAATTTTTTTTATTTAATTATTCAAAATCGCTTTTCTGACAGTTCGAAATTATCATTTTCCTACCCTAAAGCTTTAATTCTTCATTTTATGATAACGAGACTTGATCGAATTATAAGAAACTGTATATAAAATTTATTAACCGCCAAAAATAGAAAATTTTAATTAAGATACATCTATAATTGAATAGGAAAAATTATTCTGAAGAGAATAGTGCGACTCACTTCATAAAACCATCATAAAATGTGGAAAAATTTATTGTAATATATTATTATTCTCAATTATAGTTTAGTTTTTCTTCTCTAATGGATTATTTCTCTCATATTCCGCGAATAATGAATTAAAATCCGACTTTTCACTAGTATTTATAAACTGTTCTTCGAACATTCGAGTCACACTCTGATGTAAATCCACCCAAAAAAATAATAAAACAATAATTCAGTATGAAATTTTCTCCAGTAAAAAAGTAATCTGTATAGATAGTATATAGATCAGAGAACATCCAACATATTTTCTTCTAAACTAGTAAGGATGTCTTTGGCCATATAATGCATCTAATCCTTAATCCTTTTCTTGTAACTTTTGTACTACTAAATCCTTTCACACTGATCCTGTTGAAATATATTGAAACCATTCTTATCGGATATGAGTACTGCAAACAATAAAAAAAAATATATAAAATATAAAAAATATACAGTGTATATATAAAAAAAATCGTTTAAGTTTTATTCAATTCGTGGAAAATGCGCTGAAGAATAATATTCTCTTACTTGTAATCTTTAAATTGTATCAATAAATATAAAATATGAAACTTAATGCAACTCTTGAAGGAAAAGAAAAAGTACGTACTTTAATATAGCGCAATAATAAGCTCACATTTGTAAAACGACCACTCAGATTTATTACACGGTATAGAAAAGAATTAGATTATAATTTGTTCTCAGTAATTTCCTTATTTTTTTCCTTTTCTTTTTACATTTTATTCTAAAAATATAACTTAGGAAGCATGCATGCTTATGTAATTCAACCTCTTACGAAACTATCTTTACTATTTCTTATACAGTAATAATATTAGAAAGACAACAACTATAATGTCTAATCTTGTTCTCTATGGTGTAAGAAATTTTTTACAGTAATGCCATTTACTCTAGAAAATCTTGAGATCACGTATAAGAGGGAGAGAGTGCTACGTTTGCTACGTGATTTCTGACAGTTAAGGAGATTCGTTTTAGTAGATAGGAACTATTACTGTCTCTCTTTTTTTATATATATATATAACCTCTAAAATCTTTCAAACTTATGCATTATAGTAAGTTATATATAACTATATTCATACACACTACATATATATATATATATAATCGTATCTAATCCATCAAGGAGCAATTAGTATATTTGACCTATGGAAACATTTCGTAGTATATCATTAAGTAAATTAAGACGAACCAATTGCATGATTCTGCAACTACAAAGCTACCGAATTCTAGTTATTAAATCTATGAATTTAATGTAATTTCAGAATAACTTGAAAATACTTCGTCTTACAACAAACTTTAATTGGTAAGAAACAAATCTTCTTTCGGTACGGAAAATAAAAAAAAAACAATAATAATAATTATCAAAAATCGAGTTTAACAATCAAAACCACAATTGATTTACCTTTAAGAAAAAAAAATGTTTTTTTTTATTTGTACAGTTTCTTTTCAATCCTTCTAATAATCAAAATATTCGCCTTCTTCTAGGAGTTTTTTAAGTGCTTTTCTTCATCTTGTACTTATATATATAAAAATTCTTCATTTCGTTGTTTTTAATTTAACTTAACAACAGAGTTAAACACGGAGGGGAAGAAGGAGAAAAAAAAAAGAAAACTATCTTATCAGATGGTAAAATTGGAGACACTCAAACCAATCTTGAAAACGCAGAAAAAGAAATTTCTTTGAAAGAAATCTTATATTAAAAATCTGATTGTTTCAACATAGTATATAATTTGCATAAATTTACATTAGATTTGAACAGTTTTGACTTTACCCAAAGTATTCTACTGGCTGTTTTCAAATATAATCTGCGATAGAGTAAGAAAATTTTATATATATATATATTAGAAAACTTTCATTTATTATTAAAAAAATAACATTGGCGAGTGTATTTAAGAGATTTCTAAATTATATATATAACTTATTTAAAAATGTAACGTGTTGAATCAACTTAACAATGTTTATTCCATTCTATTGCCATTAAGTGTGTTTTTATTGATCTTGTCCTCATCAGCAATGCCTTTCTATTGATTTCGTTACCTAATCTTGGAAACCTCGCCCAATAGCTAACTAAAAGACATTATCACCTATCCAGTTCTAAACAGGCTTTCTTTGCTCCCACCTTTCTCTCTCTCTCTTCGCTCTCTATTCTCTTGTATGTGTACTCTGCTGCATTTCTACTCATCACAAACCATTCAAAAGAATTGAAAGGGGTTTGGCTCCAAGTTCTTCTGCAATGCGAGACAATCATATGGTTGTAATAGAACACAAGGGAGACAATTTTCTGTAATTTTCAGGGGTGGAGTTGTAACAAGGAATAGCATTTCTGCAGATGAGCTCGGATCTGTCCGTCTGTCTTTACATCAAAAGAAATGAACAGAAAAGAAATTAGAAATAATGATCTCCCATTTGACATTAACGGATATTTGTCTCGAAAACTTCTAACTCATTGAATTAGGTATTAGTGTAGAAGTTTTCAAAAATTCATTAAAATAACTTATTCCAGATAATTATTCTCAATCAGGAAATTCGTATAGAACTTCAGTTGTATTTTTTTATCTTTAGTTCATCGATAAAATTTATTAAAAATATATTTAGTAATGCGAATTTTTTGAGATCTGAATTTTTATAAATTTTTAAAATACTCCAGACTCTATATATTTTTTTCTTCAACTGTTCGATTATCTTAAAAATTTATTATAAAAATGAAACTTTTTTATAACTTAGAGTTTTACTTATGCATTAATAGATTTAATATCTTAAAATTTTAAAAATATTCTTCGATATTTGTTTAAACAATGGCATTGTTTCTTAGCTTATGTGCTTAACATGAATTGCTGTATTAATTATAACAGTTATATAAATAACAAGTAGTAATAAATATTTCCAGTAAATGGTCTCATATAAACTGTTTAATAAATGGCAAAATAACGAAATAATGAAACATTTTATCACAGGAATACTCAGGATAACAACCACAGACGTTTCCAATTCAGATCAATACCTCTAGATTGAGATCAATTGTAAACATGGTACAATACAGTGATTACAGCCATGTTTTAATTATTGTTTTTAACATGTTTTTGTCTTTTTCTTCAGTAGAAAAATCTCTGATGAAAGTTTTTCTGAAAACATAAACATCTGAGGTAATACTTTTACTTACCCGCATTATCTCCAAACCTATTTTAGAATCTCAACTAGATCTAAATTCATAGCTTTTGAGATACGGTAGAATATTTAAGACCTTTTTAATTAAAAGAATAAAATATTCATTTTTTTACTGTAGAGAATTTTATAGATTTTCGCCAATTTGTATATTTGAATATTTGTTATTCTTGAATCGAAAATTAAGATGAACTTATATAGTATTAAGAGAAACAAACATTAAAAATTAAAGAATGGGTATTCTTTTAGAACAAAATGTTAGAAATTTGAGCAAGTGGCTCTAAATAGATTTAATGCATCCTATTTTTTTGTTCTTTTCAATATTATTTCAAGATCAGAAAACCATCTTGAAACAAGATGGCTGATAAAAGCAATATCATCTCTCAAGGGTCTACTCTTTCCTTTCCCACGCGTTATAAATTTAGTTTTGATCGAATTCTAAACATATTAATTATAAAAGATAGATTTTATTACGTAAGTGTGTATTTCGATAAAAATACCCGCTTTAAAAATACTCTGGAGCCACACTCTCTATGAATACAGTAAGCGCAGTTTGTATGTAAAAACTTTTAGTAAAAATATTTTTAAATTTTTTCTTTTTTTGTTAAAATTTAGTTTTAGAAATTATAAATTTTCTATCCACAATTTAAAACGTATTAAACGCTGGCATCCGAGTAAAAATATGCATCATTTATTTTCCATCGATATACATATACAATACACACCTACACATCTAAGTTTTTTTAAAAGCAAATTTAAATAATATTACAATTAAACTAAACTTAAATATATTTAAAATGACTAAATTTACAAGTATTTAAATATTTAAAACCGTTCCCGAAACATTTTTCTAATGATTTCAATCTTCGTTAAGAAAAAATATATAATTTTTTTTTTTGCAAATTGATTAGTATCTGAGAAAACTTCTGAAAAGATTTTTTTACTACAGGAAAAACACGTTTTTAAAATAAATTTCTCTACATTAAAGGAAAAAAAGAAGTCAGAACGACGAGAAAAAATTGCATGATTCCATACATTTTAAAGTTAATTTGCAAGTGATCCTCTTAACATTCTTAAAAAGGTCTTTAAAAACCATTGAAGTGTAATAACGCCAACAATGAAAAAGTTTTTATTTATTGCATTCAATTACATTAAAAAGGGGGAATAGTTGACAGATTTAGAAGACAGAAAATAGCTTAGAAACAAGAGTAGTTTCTCGTGTCTAAAATCCTTCCGTTTCTGGCATGTTTGCCCTGGAGATAACTAGCTCTCCCCATTTTTTTTCTTTTGTTGTTCCGCTTCATGCCTGGCTGAAGACCTCTGTTGGGGATACATTGGTACTCAGCATCCATTGGTTCTTGCATACGGTAACAAATGATAACGCAGAATCGTGTACTAGTCTTGCTAGGGATTTCAGATGAGGTATAATTAGGTTACGAAGGCCAAAGATCGTTATCAAAAAAGGAAATATCATTCATGAATGGAATGCACTTCTTTCTGATGCGTTTGATTATCAGTTCCTCTTTCTTCTTCTTCTATGATCTTTCGAGAGAGGAAAGAAGGAAAAAAAGAACCATTATTATTAAATTTTAATAGAACATAAGTAGAACTTTATAAAAATTTATAATAAGAAATTTTTTTTTCTGCTAGGAAAAAAAACATTACGAATTTCTGATCACGAATTAAATTATTACATATTTTTTAAATATTATAACAAACTTCACTGAAAAAATAAAATTAAAGACCTAAATAATCTTTGATAACTGCTTAAAACTTTAAAAAAAATTGTATTAAGATAATGTAACTGGAGAAAACTTAATCTAGCATCAACTACTTAGTCCAATCTACTCATAAAATAATTTTTTCCCTCATAATGCGATTAAACTTTACAATATCTAAACTGAAATTCTCGAAAGAATTCCTTGATTACAAACAAATACTCTAATCGTTTCTATCTTTTACAACGATTAGACTATTTAAATTCATAAGTACCTAAAACGAAATTAGAAAATATGAAGAGATAATATCGTAGAAAGAGAACAGAAGATGCAAATTTTAACATCAGGAAACATGTATTTATTCGGATCAAAACAAGAAAAGATAACGACATTGTAACAAAATGGCACATAAATATTTATAACAATTAAACATATCATGCAATAACGAACAGAAATTGGAGAATTATGCGATGCATTCGCAGTAAATATTTTATCTTGTTTACTCGTCCGTTATAGAATTTATAATATTTATTTGCTTCTCTATTTTATATATATGTGAGTGTGTGTGTGCGTGTGTGTATAATATGATATAAATTCAATTACATAAAATAAAAAATGATATCTGGTTTTATTCGACAAACAAATAGAAAAAGTAATTTTTTATACGGATATAACTACTATTATTGATTTGATTTGTGTAGAAATGTTCAAATCAACGCATTCGTTCGACTTCCTCGCACAGATATGAAAACGCTTAGGTACTACATCCACAGAAACCGCATAATGTTCCGGATACATTTCTATCTCTATCTTTCTGTCACAGAAAGTTGCTTGCGGGTGAATCATAGTTGCAATCATTGAACGTGAAATAGCCTTTAGATTTGAAATTTAATATGATTTTAAGAAACGTTACCTTGTGCTTGTATTCAGTTGAGTGCAGTTGTCTGCAGCTTACGATCACACCTATTGCGTTACGGAATGTAACCTTATTTCCATGATTCATGGAATTATATATTACGTCCAGCTGAATGAGGTCTTTTTTCTCTCTTTCTTTTTTTCGTGTAACAATATCTTTCAAATTCATTTGGTATAATAGTATGTAACTTTTATTTTCTTATGGAATAAATTGGAAAACAAGAAATTGTTTGAAGTCACAATTTCACAGTTCAGAAAACAGAGAAAATTTATTATCTAATTATAAACTCTATGGTTATGTAAAATATACATAAAAATAGCAAAGTTTTTCTGTAATTCTCTTAATATATTATAGTAAAAACAGTTAAAAACGTTAAACAAAAAAAATTTTTTTTTATTCTGTTTTTAAACAAATTTTCCCGATTAATCATTAAATTTAATTGTGAAAATTTATTAATTGTTTATCAAAAATTTAATTCTTTTCCATATTAATTATAATTTTTTATTTGCATAAAATCGATAGTAAGCAAAGTAAATTAATAATAAAATGGTTAACATAGATCACAAATAGACTTATAATACTTTTTGTTAATATTCATAGCATGTTAAAGGAATTGTTATAACAAAATTGTTATCTGAAGTAGAATATCTGGGATATTATTCGTTACAATATTTATATCAAGTAGGTCTATATTATAATATATATTAAATAGCTATAAGATGTTTTGTGGAACTAATAGAATTTACTTCTTATGGAATCAAGTGGAAGAAAGTAGCAAGAAAGTAGCAAGAAAGGAAAGATCCCTAGTAGCAAATTTGTTATTGTGTGGTAAACCTTGTTAGAATCGGACTAACGGTTCTAAAGAATTCACTTTCTTTTGAAGGGAATATGTTTATAACTTGATGGGCCTCCAGCTGGCGAACCAAGATAAAAATACTTCTGCTATAGCCATTTTGCTTCTATAAATGCTATGGATTTGGTTTGAATCGAACTGAAAGTGAGGAGTGGTTTTTCAGTGAACCTCCATATTATATGTTTATTTTTCCATGATAATGAATTAAAATTAATGTTTGCAATCTTTGATTCATTTATATATATTATTAATATAATTTTAATTCAATGAAAGTCGTAAACACACTGTATTCTTCATTTTACATCGAAATCAAGTAAATTCTATTCATCTTGCAACTGTAAGTGAGAGCAAGTAAGAGCATTGATAGCATACACCCATGACCATTGTATGCAGCTGAAAACTAGCACAACAGCCTTGATGAGCCATGATGCTTTTGACGACTTTACTGGCTAAAACAAACTTTTGCTGGTCATGAATCGATTTAGCTAGTACTCTTACGTATAACGATTATCATAGAAATGTTTGAAAATATAAAAAAATTATTGTCTGATTTTAATCTATAAAAATCTGAATAGTAAGATATTTTCCTATATTTTTATACTTAATTATACAAATTTATTTATTATTATTATTATAGTAAATATTATTATTTGAAAATGAAACAAAGTAAAATTTTTTCCTGAAGGAAAAATTTTACTTTGTTTCATTTTCAAATAATCTCTCAGTATTGTATGACAACTATCATATGAAATATCTAATATTTAAACAATGTCATCAATTGCATAATGTCCTTAGTTGAAATGACTGTAGTTACCTTCAAAATGTTATTTTCTGTAATAGAGGTTATTGGCTGTATTTTTTGGCAACTTCAATTGATAATTATCCATTTTGAAAATTTTATGAATTTTTTTTGTTGCTTGGTCTCCATATGCTTCATAGAGAAACCCCATTCCTACTAGACAAATTTTCAAAAAATTTGATAAATAGGATTTTTTCAGAGAAATCTTAAAAGGAATATTTATTTTAATTAGGATAGGTTATTTAATAACATATCATATTTAGGCTAGAAATCTATTTCTGAAACTATTTAGATCCAAAAAATTCATCAGATATAAGATATATTATGAATTCCTGTTGCATTTGTATGATTTATTATTGTTGCATTCAGTATGATTTATTATTGTTGCATTCAGTATTAATGACAAGATTTTTATAAATAATGTTTTGTAAATATTGCAAATGTATGTTATATTTGTTAAATTGGCAAAAATAATTACTCTAATGCTTTTTTAAAATTTTATATTTCAGGGTTCAGAAAGAATCAGGGCCTCAAAACTTTTAGATGATCCTTCTAAATTAGTATGTTATTTAGATGATAATATTCGTACTGTTTATGATGTTTGGCATTATGGACTTAAACTTTCAGGTAAGTTTTGATATCAATCATTAATCTATTTATTAAATAAGATTGATTTAGAAATAATGCAGAAATAAAAAAAATATATATTATTATATTTGTAAAACTTCTACTAATGAATTTTCATTTATTAGACCATCATAACAAAGATTCTTGTTTAAATAACAAAGTTTTTATTCCAGAAATGTAAAAGTTTTAAATTTCAAAATATAAGATTAATATTTACTATTTTCTGCAGGCAATATTATGACTTTTTACTCAAATATTAAACTTTATGGAGAATTGCATAAATTAAAATTAATTGTTTACCATATATTAAATATTAGAAAATCTTAAAATTATAAATTATTTACTGTCACAAGTTACAATCTCGAGAATGAGAGTCATTTGTAATGCTGTACCTCATTGTTATAATACTTATGTTTATTTTTTTGCCAAATTTAAAATTATATCAGATTTCAAAAAAGAACTTAATGTTTGCATAATTTATTGAACAATCCATATTTAAGCTGATTTAGCATTCAAAAATTTGATTTCCTCTTAATTTTTATGCCATTGTGATTTTATTTTTTTTACATGAATAGAATAAATATTACATGAATTATAATAATCATCTAAATTTTTATTGAATTTTCTGACTTTTAACAAAAGTGAATTATTATATATTCTTATGTTTTGAACAACAATAATACATATGAATTGATTATAACTGTAAGAAATAATTGAAGATTGTAAAATTTCATATTTAACAAATTTATATAATGTTGCTTTTCATTGTGATCATAGTTTATGCTATCAGAATTATTAAATCCCAATCAAATTTATAACAAATATATAGGAAAAAACATGCTTATTAGAATTTTGTTTTGCTTTTTGTTATCACTTGATTAAAACAAATAGTAAATTTGCCTAGAAGTTGAATGTCTCAGAAGACAAACTGATTAATTCCATTTTATATAAATTTTCCAATTTTAGTACCTAAGCATATTTTGCACTAATGTGTTGGGTGTTAAGATTGAGAAATTTACTAAAATCTGGGGTTAATCACTTTGACTTATGATTGGCTCAGTTGTGGGAATTTAATTATACATATATTGTTTCTAAATCTTACCATTTTGTTTTAGAATTGATTCTTTGAAACACAGTTCAGGACCTATAATATATAATTAATAAATGATTTATAATAGTATAAATAGCTAAAACTAGCCAAATAATCCTTTGGAAATAATTTAGAATAAACTATAATTTATAATAATTAAATAAATTTGGATTAAATAATTGTAAGTTTCGTTCTCATAATTAATAATGATTGCAAAATGATGCCACTTTAAATTTATTTAATTATTAAAAATTATCATTTGTTATAAATTATTTCCAAGGACATTATTTGGATAATATGAATCACTAGTCATAATATTTATTACTTATAGATATAATACTTATAATTTAAATAACTTTTTTATAGATAAAAATATTATATTTGGTGTATATGTTTGAAATATAAGAATGAAAATTAGATGTAAGATTATGTGACTTTAATTTAGCCATAAATGTTTTATACTATTATCTTTATAAGAATTTTCATTTTAAAAATAATTTAACTTAATGATTGATTTTAATTAATAATTATAGATGATGGAGACTGTCTTGGAACATTTTCTAAAGAAACAAAAAAATATGAGTGGATTAAGTATAGTGAGGTATAATAATATTTTTATTTACTGTATGTTTTATGATTATAATAATATATAATTTTTTTATTAATTATAAAAGCAGGAATCCTTTATCATTATTTCAAACACTTTATATTTTATTAAAATTATTATAATTCTGGGAATATATCCTCAATGTTTTGAGCATTTTTTGCATTTTCCCCTCATTCAGCATCATATGTATTCCAATGCAGTTCTCTTATTTTGGACATGCGATGCGTGCAAATGGATTGGAAAAGATGATTATGCTGGTGGATGATTATGCTGATTATGCTGAAAGGTGGAGGGAAGCAGAAGAAAGCCGCTCCCTACAGGCCATGATCACCAAACAGCAGTTCTCTTATTTTGGACATGCGATGCGTGCAAATGGATTGGAAAAGATGATTATGCTTGGAAAGGTGGAGGGAAGCAGAAGAAAAGGACGACAACGAAGAAGATGGATAGATACGATCAAGACAACTATTGAATGACTTTGAGAACAACTGTGCGATCTGACCAAAAATAGGTCTGAATGGAGAGAATTTGTCCACGCAGTCACCAGAAGTCGAACTCGACTGATGGCACATAACAACAAAATATATGAGATACTGCATATATAAATGCATTTAGTCTGAAATGGATACTGTATTTTCATAAATTATGTTCTATAGTTTCATGGATGATTAGTTTTTAAGATATATATTCAAGAACGTTTTTGTATATAGTACTTATTATCTATATTCAGCATGGATCGTATGGGCTAATTTTTTAAATTTGTTTTTTAAATTGTAATTATAGTAAATAAATTACAATTAATTTACAGTATATTATATTTAGAATTAATATATAGTAAATTATGCGCTAAAAGTTTACAAATTTTTTAATTTATAAATTATTGCCAAGTTGCAAACTTGGATTAGGCCGTTAGGCTCAATGGGTCAATAACGTCATGGAAACTGTGTTGTTATTGTTTATGTTATACCATGTGTTATACGCATCGATAGTTATACGACAATAATACCACAACGTGAAAATATTAAATCGGTAAATTTATGATCACAATGATGTAATCATAGCATTTACCGATTTAATATTTTCACTTTGTCATAATAATAATGGCGTTTCTATCATATTTATTATACAATTTATAAAACTGACAAATAGGTGGTAGAGTAAAACAAATATTTTTAGTGTATGGTATAACAATTAAAGTGAATTTTTATATAATCGAATTATAGTCACCAATTTCACTGACGTTCAAATGAAAAGAGATGATCGTATTGGGTTGTTTCCACAGTTTAGTCACCAGTTTGAAGATAGAACATCAATAAAAACGTAAGAGGAGGACTTACCACAAAATTGTGGCTGTTATTTTACATAAGCTCTGTTTCAGAAGTTAAATTTTTATTTTTAAGCAGCAATTTTTTTGCTGTTTATTTGTTTTATAAACTTATAGAAGTGATAGGTTTTTCACCAAAAGCAAGTCCCTTCATTTCTATGTATTGCTAAAATAATAATTCATTTTTATCAGTTTCAAGATTTATCACAACTACTATGTGATCAAAAGTGTGATCAGCAATTTGTATTTCTAATGTTATTGGGATGCATTGTGTTTGAAATTAGTCAAACACAATGCATCCCAATCATAAAGCCGATCAGAAATTTTAGTAAGACATTATCAAATTATAAGAAAATTGATAATTTTTTTCTGCAGAGATGCAGAATTGAAGAATTAATTTTTGAATGGGGAATATTCAGAATCATAAAAAAAGAGCATTATAAAAAAGAAGAACTCATTAGTAGCCTTTTATGGCATGTGATTCAGACAATGTATGAACGTTCTATGGGAGTAGTTCCTAAATGTATAATAAATTCAAATAACATAAGAATTTCTAATCATATGATCTATAAATATTCCACAGATTTTCATTCAAGGGTTTTGTCTCTTTAGCATTTCATATTTTTTCATAAGATAAATATATCTTTACCAGCAATTTTTGCTTCTGAATTAAAATTCATAAAAATGATGCTTTGTTGTCAAAAAAAGTTCTGACATTACCTCTCTTTTTGTCAATCTGAACCATTTTTCTCTGAAAATTTTTTCAGCACTCTTCTCATGATTGTTATTTAATAAGTGGATCATAAAGAAAGTATCAGATTTTGTCCTAAATACTGAAGTTAATTGCTGTAGATGATAACTCTATACTACTGTCATTCAATTTTAATTGAATGACAGTAAATATTAATTATTTTGAAAAAAAAAAACTATTGCAGTGATAAACAAAACACTACAGTTGCAACTCAGACATCAAGAATATATATATATTTTGTGTCGAAAGTAGATGATGTTGGTCATTGCTTTACTCTGCAAATATTTACTTGTCTTGACCAACAACCGCTGAAAGATCTAGGCTTTTACTGTCAGACTTCAAATATTCCTTTTCCCTAGAGTTCTCTTTAAATACAATATTCTGTTGATACTTTTAACGCTAAATTTAAACTAATCAACCTTACATTTAATTTACAAAAACAGCTCTTTCGGCTCGAAGATTAATATTGTTGTATATTAACTTTACAAAATGTCATTGTTATTAATTTAAAATAAGATAAATAAAATTATATTATAATTTTATTTATGTCACGCATTTAATTAAATATCATCTAGAGATTGCTTATATCTGAAAATAACCACAATAATTTAAAATTAAAATGTTTTTTAAAAATTTAATTTTTAAAGGTTAGCTAAACGTTACAAGAACTCGCCCCTGTAAATGTGTCTTTGCTGCTTAATTTTTCAAGCGCTGAGGAAAAGCCGTCTTTAATGGAACTTTTCAAACGTTTAAAATAAATTCGAAAAATAAAAAAAAAAAGTATCTTGTGAAAAATTAATACAAAAGAAATATAAATTAATGATATCGATTCAATCTAATTTATAAGAGATAATTTTCGAAACAGAAAATATAATTCAACATAACAAGAGAGGATTATTCTAAACAAAAAATAGTGTCATAGCACAGCATAAGTTATAACTTCAAATTGTCATCTTCTGCACCAAGGAAACTAAAATGTTCAGATTTGTCAAGTCCGGTTGTTAGTGCAAAGGTGAATTTATACGTCGAACTACATTGAGTCTGAACAATACTATCGTCCATCAAACCAACAATCGTTTCTTTTGGGAGATATTAGACTGAAAGAATGAAACCTATCTGAACCGGGTGTTTTCTAGTTATGATACTTTATAACCTCGACAGGTATTGTATGAAGACATAGTTAAGTACATCGAAAACTGTTTTAAGTTTAGGACGTGGTTCGATTTAGATTTTTCCAGTATATTTACAGTTTATTTATTTTTTTCTCTTCCCAAAGAAAAAAGCATATGATTACATTTTTCGATATACTTTTTCATAATTTATCTGTCTATTTTTGTAATTCTGCAGAAAAAGAAACAAAAATTATGATTTATATTTTGGAAAAATGTGAATATAGTCCTTTCCTAAAGTAGCTGAACACATAAAACTTTGAATTATTCATTAGTAAAAAAAAATAACACTGTTAGTTAAGACACATTCATGTTAGTAAAATTCTTTCTAGCAATGACAAATTGGTGAAAAATACTAAAATATACTCTGCCTTGAATAATAAACTCGCCTTAAAGAATAGATAAAATGTAAGATTTGGCATTCTAAATCCTTTCTTTCATATACAAAAATTTCTGATAATTATAATAATTTTTATAACAGGCTCCGTTAGCATTTTATTTTAAAAATTTTTAATATAAAATAAATCGAAAATATTTCTTTAAATTTTTTCTAAGAGATTTATAATAAATCTTTTTCCGAATAAGAAAATTTTGATTTTATTGTACACGGTAGAAAACTTCAAGAAAATCGATAAAGTAAAGGAAACGACCAAAATTCCTATGCCATTTCACTTACTGCGAGTGAATAAATAGTAGTGTGTTAACCAAGTACATAATTGATGATGCAAACATTTTAGCCCGTACAAAAATAAATATAGAAATTTTTTTTCGTTAACTATTAAGAGAGAGAGAGAAAATTAAATTATTTTCTTGTTAAGAAACATTTTAAATTAGTATATTAGCAAATTGGCATAAATCGTGATACGAGTGTCTAGCTGTAATTATGTAAATTCGCACAATCAATAAGTAATTTATTTTTGAACCCATGTTTCTAAGTAAAAATAACCAAAATATAATCTAAATACTACTTTTATAGACAAGGTTTGTAAGTCTTGACAAATTTTCTAGCTTGCCAAGAAAAATGTATATATATGTATTCAAAATTTTTGGTTTACACTTTTTAAGTTTTCATTAAATTATTCAGGGATCGCGAAGAATTTTATGGTGTAATCGTATTCAAAATAAATTTAAAATTTTAATGAATTTATAGCGACCCAATCGTAAAATTCGACCAGTTAATTACCACGATCAATAAGATTATCGCAATAATTCTGCTGGTTTATCAAAATCTTAACTAGTAGTTACAGAGGCCATTTTTAAACTCAATCGTACCGGATGCAGAAGAGCAAAGAAAAAATTTAACTACGATTATTCGTAATCTATAAACTGTATAGAAAATTATTTATTATTTTGGCAGACAGTTTCATTACAGTAGTTCCTTAATATAATTTTCATTTCATCCGTTCCAACAGTCTTCTCTCTCTTAGATGCAAACATCCAATTACAAGTCTCATTATTTAGTTTCTGTCCAGACTGTAATTGAATGCCATTGCTTTGTTTTGATAAAATTAATTTAATTTCTATCTTATATTAATAGACTATAACTTATTTTATGTATTTTTAGATGTTATACGTACGATTTACTTTATTTTTTCCAAATGGATAACAGTTAGCGACTCTATTATTATCTGTTTTTCTTCTTTCCATTCCTAAATTTATCCGAATATTTCTTAATTCTATTCTAAATACGGTCACGTGTTTAATTCTGTAACTTATGCAGAAAATATGTTGATAAGTACTTAACCAAATTTATTAATTTTATCCAGTTACGTTGCATTTTTCAATATTTTAAAAACTGCTATCGTTTATTTTAAAAATTTTTTCTTCTCTCACGAGAGATTCTGCGAGATAAATTTTTGCATTCATTTTTTAGTTTCTGGTATTTATTAATTCCTGAATAATAAATATAATTTTTTTTCGTATTTTGGTATCCCGATATATATTTTTTTAAATGCCATTGAGATATACCTGATATACCTTACTTAAAAATAAAGCTAAAAAAAAAAGAAAGACAGAGAGAGAGAGAGAGTCGTCACTGCATCGAACAGACAACTAAGCAATGTATTTTTTGCATGACTGCAGAGATTTCTGCAGATTTAAACCAAGATAAAGAACTCAAACAACATTGAAATTGGATGAATGATTGATTGCTTGTCTTGTTCCGATAAAAACCTTTAAGAAAACTAACGCTTGTTGTATTGAAGAGATAAACACATTTCTTTATTTCTTATCCCGTATAACACTTTTAAAGTTTATGCAAAACCTTAATCGCATTATTGTTTTTATGGTAATATTATTATTTATATTGTTTACGAAATAAGTTTTTCGGTAGTGAAGCAATATAACAATTGGTCGAACGATTTTCTTTTTAACTTAATGTTATTTTAAAATGCAATTTTTGCCGATTTAAAATGGCTTAAGAATTCATCAGTTTTTAGTCAATCTTAATTAATTTTAATTGTGTTTGCACGGTTTTTTATAGAATATACAATATATATATATTTTTTATTTCGGTTCGTTCGGAATAAAAAAATTAAAAATACGAAAACAACTTTTGAGATTTTAAATTAAATTATCGTTAATCAATTGAAGTGCTTCTTTTTTTCCTTGAAATTCAAATAGAATTATTTTTCTTGTAAGTCATTTTTTTATTGTTATAAAACCATCAAATATTTTCTTTCGTTCTGACCATACTTTGTAATGGTTTAATCAACGCTTTTTACGACAACAATCAATCAATGTAGAGTTAAATTGTCTCAATGTTGAACATCTACAAAAGTGCAAAGTCCTTCTTCAGACAATGAGATAAGACAATGTCGTTAGGTTGCCTGCAAACCTCATTTTCTCGGACAAGTGTCTCGTTTCCTGCATTCGTTATCACCAGAATAGAAGTTTTCGAGCCTCTAGCTTTATACCCCTGTTGTAGTAAGAACCAAGCTCAAAGGCATGCGAATGTTTTCTGTAGGTTGTGAACGAGTTGATGTCTGTTTTTCGTCGCCTTGAATTTACAGCTTCTAGCATTAATAGCAATCAAACCGTGAAAGCTTAAGCTGTTCTAATCACTTTACGTTAAAGAAAACAGCTTTTTTTACCGTTAACTTTTAAAAATAAGTCCAAAAATTTAAAGAATAAATTTAAAATAAATCCCTTTTAATTATGTGCAATTTGTATAATGCGTTATAGAGAAAAATCTTAATTTTCCAGTAAACTAAAAGAAAACAGAATTATGCTGCTTAAAAAAGTGACAGAATTACTTTATTATGCGGTGCGGATTAAGCATTCGGTACCAAATATTACAATTAAGTAAAACTGTACATTTTGATTAGCGATAAGTAACTGCCATTCAAACTGATATTTAAACAAAGGTGCGGTTGTTTCTTGCACGTTGTTACATACGTCATTCTGCCTTCACGTCATTTCTCACTTTCTGTCGTAATTGGTAAAATTAACTACAGTGTCATTATAATTAGCCAGCCGTTGAAATGTTCCGCAAGATAAATGTATCCCAGGACATTTACATGAGAGAACCCTATTGTAATTCAAATGTACAGCGACAGTATTTATAGTTAACCATACAAATTATACTGAATTGACACCCATTATCCTTAAGTCATCTATCCCTAATGCTGAAGAATGTTTCTGCATTAACTGGCATTAATCTATACATAAAGATTTATTCCTTCGTTTCATATATAAAATTATACATTTAACACCGATCTCCCTATATAGTTCAATCATTTAGATGTGTTAAGACAAGTTACATTATCTTCTAGATTTTTACTGAAATTTATAACGTTAACTGAGCATAATTTAATTTTTAACCCATTATTAGATAGTTTCCTTGCCGAATTTTTAAAAAAATGCTAATTTTCTCACCATTTAATCGAATTAACAATTTTATTTGAATGAATGGACTATAACTAAAAACAATTCTCGTTTAATCTGATATTAATTGGGAAAATAAGTTTGTTTTCGGTTTATTATGGTCATAAAAACTTTAAAAAAAGGATGGAGAAGAAAAACATTCTCAAATTGATTATGTAATTTTAAGTATTAAAAAAATATATATATAAACATAAAACACGACGACGGTGATGGTGTCAAAATGGAAACGAATTTTGCTGTTTTATTATTATTTTTTCCTAAGTAAAAACGTAGAAAAGAAGATGCATAATAAATTAAGGTCGATACTTCGCTCACTACAAGTTTTCGACTTCTTATATTAGGTATTACAGTTGGAAGAAGTAAGAAAAACTTTTATCCCTCATGACGTGAATTAAATGAAACGTTGCTCATGTGCTCATAGAAGAAAATGAGTTTAATAATCTATCAGAATAATATTATTTTTTTACTCTTATACCTTATTCTGTTAGAGAAAAGAACGAAATATTATTATCTCTATCGTCACATTCTCCAAATAAATTATTTTTAATTATTATTTAATAACGCGAGTGAAAGCATCCATTAAGTAATTAATGTTATATTTTAACCAAGGATTTATTCTTAGAGCTTAGCAGTTAGGACAAGCTACAAGAGTGATGTAAGACGTTGATTCAACTTCTTACAAGAGTAAATGAAGTTAAATTTCTGTGTCTGTCTAGTATCCCAAATAATCTCCCTTGTACTCTATTAAAGTAGTCATGACGAAAAACTCCAGTAAGAATTTAGACACATCTTCGTTTACAAAGATCAAAGTAAAAATATTCTTTACAACAAACTGGCATAGATTCTACAATACTTTTAATATATTTGGGCGATAAAAATTTCTTAAATATTTTTCTCTTGTTTTCTTTTCTTAATTGAAAGCGTTACGACGCATACAAATGCTATTTATAGTGTACAATTATTCTCTTCTTGTCTTTTATAAGAAGAGAAAAGATCTTTCAAAAGTGAAAGCTTGGATTTTCTAATTGAAAGTATTTTCCAGGTGGACGGACTCTTCTGTTGTTTTAATTAATTATCTTTTGATTAAAAAGATGTTTAATCATAAACTCGCAGTTGTCGCGGCTCTAGAATAGTTACAAATTTCTTAGTTTTAATGAAACTTATTTTGGTTAAATAATTAAAGATTTATCGAAATTAAAGAAACGATCCTTGTATTATTTTTTCTCCTTCATCTTCTTTTTCTTTTTTTTTAATAATAATGATAATATCGGAGATGGAGTTTTAATAAATTTTGTTTCTGTTGTAAAAGACAACCAAGAAATTTAATTTAATAAATGCGTTTATCGAGGATTTTCTTATGTAAATACGATGTTTATAAACGACTCTAACATCGTATTTTCTCGACATTAAGAATATTATTACGTCTATCGAAATAAAAATTTATTTATCGAAAAGTAATACGATTTAAAAAAAATTTTTCCTCTCTTCTCTTTAATCGATAGAATCGAACTAAACTGATTTTTATTGTTACTTAGCCACGTTGATTGCAGAAAAAATTAGTCATATAATGAAATACAACTTTGCTGTAATAGAATAAGATCTAATACGATCCCTGAAAAGGTTCCATCTGTCGGTTACAAGTATGGTCTTCAAAACTGTCAAAGAAGCAAAAATGACAGGTGAGTATGAACCACAAAAAAAAATGAAAAGAGACCTGTTGAAATAATTCACCGAAGGGCTACAGCTGGACGATTGACTGTAAGGTTTATTACATAAAAGTACTTCCATAACATAAACGTACCTTTATTGAATCATCTTCCTTTATTGATTCTCTTGAAAGATGTCGGTGAGTTGTCCTCTTTCAAATGGTTTTGTGACAGTAGAAATGGTTGCACGCAATCCAGATACACGGTGAAAGCTTAATACCATTCTATTTCATCATATAAAAGTACACCTGTATCAATACATGAGCTTTTTCTATATAGAAAAAGTTATCAATAAAAAAAAATTGTTTTTATAACTCTCCTTCCCTCTCTCTTTATAACTCTTCCATTTTAATATAAACTAATGAAAATATACTATAATAAATTAAAATATTAATCAAAGTTAATAGGTTAAATGGATAAGTTGTTAGTTTGTTGATTGTCGCCTTCGAAACAAGAAAATCTCTGAGGTTAAGGAATATGTTAATGAGATTGATTCCTGTAGTAGTAAAGTTGCGACAAGAATAAATTACTATGATCAAGTTTCACTAGAAAATTCTTAAAGTAAATAAGAGACTAAATAAATAAATTTTTTTTTCCTTTCTTATTTCTTTACTTAATTAACTTTTGATTAAAGAAAAATATTTAATTTTTAATGGATTTTTAATTAAATATATTCAGAAGTACACGTTTTATCGAGGATTGTTTTTTAATATTCGAAATATTTTAGGAATGCAAGAAGACAGAAAACATTAAAGTAGTAGTAATAGTAGTAGAAGCGGTAGTATATTTTAATAAAAAGAAAAATAATCAAACTTGATAACAAATTTTGATGAGCCGGTGCAAAACTAAACTATAAAGCTTTGCATGATGTTTTTCTCTTTTGTTGTTCGTGCTTATAAATAATATTCCTGACGAACTTAAGTATGTTTTAAGTTAGCTAATATGTGTAAAAAATGAATTTCGTAAAGTTGAGCTCGTAGAAAGACAAGAAAACTATTTTTAAAATGAGGAAACTTAACAGTATGAAGAAAGAAAAATTTACTCATCGCATAAGTAGTTTCAATAAAACAATGCCAGTAAAAAAACAACAAGAGAGTTCAAAAACGCATAAATATAAAAATAAACATTGTATAATATAAAAAGAATATGCTAATTATTTTATATTCTTCGATACGATTAGCTCATGAACTTTATCTTAAAAACATATCCATGTTTATGGAAATTTTTATTGCTTTAAAATTAAAAAACAAAAAGTATAGAAAAATTTATTGCAGTTTTTTTTCTAGAACTAGCAACAAAATATCTACAGTTATATCGATCACAAAAAAATACAATTTTATTGTCAGAGGGAATTAAGTCCAAATAACTTTTTAGTAGCTGTATAAACAGTATTACTTTCTTATTTTAGAAAACATCTGTTCCTATTCTTTCATTCGGAGTTTATACTTATTTAGCAATATTAAAAATTATTATTTTTTCTTTTAATGTTTTCTAATTTACTTGAAGAAACATCTGAATGAAAAATGATCATCGATTCATAAAAACTTTTTATTTTAATGTTAAAAATCATACTAGATAAATTATTCTTACCTTTTTTAATTATAATTATTATTAATAAATGCAAAAAGTATCGATTGAGGATACAAAATCACTTCATTTCCTATGCTGAATTTGAATTCTCTTTTGTGATTTCAAACTTTTCTCGACTTCTCATTAAATCGAACACGTACAAAGATAACGTCAATTCCCTTTAAAATGAAAGATTTATGGGTCGATTAACCTTATGACATTCTAGGCGCCATATTGACTGAGTTACGTTTCAAAAATATTCTTAACTCACATATATATATATATATAAGTTATAAAGGCAATAGAAAATTTTAAATTTATTATGGGAACCAACAGAAATATTGTGTGTTATTCTCATCCGCAATTTTCGATAAAAGATTAAGATTGGTTGGCGCTCATCTTTCTCGGAGATGGCTTATCTTTGAAACACCTCCCACTTTTAATATATTGGAAGAGAATAAGACCGAAGTCTAGAAGTAATGAATTCCTTTACACATTCTGTTTTGACATCTACAAATATTTCTAGAAACTCTTGTTTGTGTAGCGAGAACTTGAAAATAATTATCTCTCTCTCTCTCTCTCATAACTAAACATGTTAAAATTCCGTTTTAAAATTTATAAATTTTAAAACCATTTCTAGAATATTTTTCGATATTGTTAAACTTAAGATTGCTTTCATTTTATATATATATATATATATATATTCTCTTCCTTACTTCATATATCATCATTTCATCAAATCTGAATAAAAAGAAAAAAATTTCTTATTTGAATAATGTGTTGAAAAATCTTCATATTTTTCCTTTCGTTCTTAAATTTTGGATTTATTTTCTTCTAAAATTTTTACTAGTTTTGATCCAACAATATAATAAGAAAGCGAATTTATTGCTTTGAAAACTTTTATTTACGGAAAAGGAAGAAAGACTGAATAGGTTGTGAAACAAGTACTCAACAACTAGATTAGCTCTGAGGGGTTAACGATTTAAAGATAGAAGGGAAAGAAAAAAGAAAGAAAACTGTTTTGACCACCCGCCACTGTCCGAATATCGGACGGTTCTTGAGAAGTTGCAATCAATCTCACTTTACTAGCGGTCGTGACTGAGGACAAAAGAAAGAAAAAAAAAGTTGGTTGGAGAAACCTTATTTGTCCTAGATGGCTTACGTCAATAAAATGCATTTCTTATATTCTTTCCGATTTGCCATGCGTTTAAATAAAGCAAAGCGATGGAGATTTCCAGAGAAAGAAAAATACTTTAAATTCTAACATTAACGTTTCTCTACCTTTATAAAAAGTTAGTAAAAACGTGTATTAAACCTTAAAATATTACGATACAGCAGAATTTCCCTTAATTATTTATTCAAGCGTGGATTATAAAATCTTTAAAATTTTACAGCCACCCACAAAAAAAATCATTACAGGAAAAGAACAGTCAGAATAGAAAGCATGAGATGTTTGTCTTTATTGACGTTTACGCAATTTATGTAGCCGGTACACAAGAGGAGACTTTTCGATGTACAGTACCATTCATTCTTTTTTTGCAATCTCGTCTCTTGAGAATGTCTGACAATCATTACTTGTTTCTCGCCTTAGTTTTGCAACTGAGTCGTATCGAAAGAGAAGAGTTGCTCTCACTGTCTTTGCTGTAAACAGATGGGCAGATTCAATTTGCAGCCATTAAATACCTACACGGTCCAATCAATTAGACCTTTGAGATCCCATCTTCTCAACCAGACAATGTACACAGGAACACTTTTTCCGTCACTGACGCAAGATACGTTTTTCTTCTCTCTGGGACTCTATTGCGAATTAAAATGTTGTTATTCTCTTCAGTCACTGAATTATATATGCTGTGGTGCTTTTCTGTTGATTTGTGTTTTCGAATCTTATTTTTATAAAGTTTGGATACTTTTACTCATTCTCCACTCCACATATCGAAAAATAAAACTAAAAATATGTATATATATATCTCACAAAATATGGATCGATATATGCATACACAAACACAGAAGTTTGCAATCTGTGCCACATAATTTGTCGACGAATTTTTAACTTTTTATGCAGTTTATTATTATATTTTATATA
>AYEL01082914.1:0-11839 GCA_000484575.1 Olivierus martensii | reverse complement strand
TATATATATGTAAATATATAAGATAAAACTTAATAATAAAATTACAAATTTAATTAAATTGCTTTATTAATATTAAAATTATAGTCGGTGATCCATGAAAATAAACATATAAATACTAAATTATTCAATATAGTTTGTTATTTTCTTTTTTTTAAAGATATAACTAATTTAATTCGTGCATTTTTCTTTCATTTATTCATGAGTTTGCTAACTTTTTTGATCGTTTCTGGACTTGTTATTCTGTTTATTTTTTTAATCTATATCTATATATACTGTATATGTTTGTATTTCCAAATTTATTTTATATATATATATCGATATGCATTTAATAACATTTTTATACGTTTCATTAAAATTCAATTAAAAATATTTCGACATATTAGTTGAACGATACAAAGTTTACCGTAGTGAAATAACATTATATTACTTTTTGTCTATCCTGGGAAAAAATTGTTTCTGGCTCAGTGGTTGCCACTATGGCTCTGGTCTTCAGAGATACGAAGAAATCACTGATCTCATTCCAAAAATGTCACTTCTTTACTGAAACTTGTTACTTCGAGTTGCTTTTTTCATGACACAAACTAATAAACAAGAATATCATGATGATAAAATATTGTCTATACTTTTTATTCTTTCTGTTTATTAAAATATACTGTATTTTCCACTTTTAAAATTGTGCTGAATTTATTTACTCATATTTGCAACATGTGGAAATTTTATTAATTGTGAAAAATTTCTGAAGAAATTTTAATGTACAAATTAAAACCCAAATTTTTTATCGTCACATATGGTTTATAATATAGATATCATATAACAACCAGGGCTGGGGAGCTGGCTTGAAATAGATTAGCTCCAGCACCAGCTCCAGATCCACAGTACAGGGTGGTATATATAAATAAAAGTAATATTTAATAAAAATACCAACTGATGTATTATTTGTATGTACTTTTTTTGTATGCAATATAATTCCGCAACCGTTTCTGTTTAAAGAACAGAAAACTCAATTTTTTGGCAGAATTTTGTTTCACGGAATTTTGAAATTTCTATTTCTGTTGTTTACAAGTTTTCAAACCATATTTTATTCTTAACGAATGTTTATATTGTAGTTCGTTTAGTCTTTGAGATAAGCAAACAAACAGATTGTTCTTTCCCAGTTATTTTAAGAACTTTTCTATCTAAATGTACTTTTCGATCTTGTATGTTTCTGCTTTATATATATATTTATATAAATTATAAAAATAACGTTTTTAATATATTTAAAATCACAAAAATCCACTTTATAAAACGAACCGTTCAGATATCGTTTAATTATTTGTATTCCGGATCAAATTTTATTATTTTATACGTTATATGATGGCATTCACACAGCTCTGATCAAATATTATTTATCATTCCTGAATACATGAATTTATATTAAACTAGAAGATAAGCACTTAAAATTGAATAGCAGATAATGGAGATGACATTAACAGATTACACAATTCATTATTTTATTGTATAGATTACAAATAGAGAATATTTTAGACAAGCAATTAATGTCAAGCGTTTAATTGATATTTAATCAATTAAAAACTAATTCAGCGAATTGATGATCGAATTTTAATTTGATTTTTTTTATTATTATTAAATGTTAAACGATCCATAAGAGATAAAACACGTGTAGAGAATAATCTGGCAAATGTTTACAAAGAGAAGAAGAAGGGAAAAAAATCTCCAAGTAATTTAACTTTCTCCATAATTCTTATTAATAATTCGAACTCGAAAAGTTTAATGTTACGTTATATAGATTATATCTTAATTTTCCTTTATAAATGATGGTCTTCTACATATTTAAACAGTTAAAAAGAAAAAAAAAAAATTATGATTGCCTAACGAGATAACTCGATATGTCGTAAGTTTCCCATATTGTGGTAAAGTCGTTAATATCACCTGTCGTTTAAACAAAGAAATTTTTATCAAGTTTCAGATATCATAATAATAAATTTTACTTCTTTTATTTATATATGCAACGTAAATAATTTCCATCTGTTTACCTCTTGGAGTAATAAAGTAGAGTTTAATTAAAAATATCGAAACGGTTTGACGAGCATTCCCGGTCTTAAATACTTTAGACACAGTTTCGAGTTTCTTGTCAACATGGAGTACGTCTGAGAAACAAAACGATTAACTATACGTGACTTGCATATGAGAAGAGGTATTGAAGCACACAGGAGGCACCGCTTTGACTGAGTAGAACCTCAGCATTTATCTCTTCGTCCGCACGTTTCTCTTGATGCAACCTTTCAAAGGTTGCTCGTTAGCTGTAGACATGCGTCATTTGATAAATACGAAATTCAAACATGTCCTATGTTAGAAACCCTCCAGAATTTTTCTACCGTGTCTTGAATGCAGAACATGAACTGAATTTACATTTGTTAAGACACCAGATATAGAATATTATCGAATTTTTAAACACAACGAAAGGTTAAACTTGATTTATGAACAGTATAGTGGATGTATTATTGATTTATGTAGAACTTCTCTGGATAAGAATATAATTATAGGTATAAAGTATGTACTTTCATTTTCTTTTTTAAAAACATTTCATCGATTTTTCTTCGTCTTTCGGTATGTTTTCGATATTTAACGTAATAAATTATAGGGTTCGATGCAGAACCACTGATGGAAAATCTATCTTAATTGACATGTTATTATTTAAAGATATATTGTTAACTCTCACATTGTCTTAATTTATTTTTATGTAATATATAGGTGGGTTCCTTTTTTTCTTTACTCGATTCCGTTACACATTTTTCACAAATCTATATAATTAATATTATGCTATATCAGTTTCTAACGTTAACTATGTAATAATATAGAAGATATCGACGCTACGATAAAAAAAATATGACGTAATAATGAAATGAAAACAACAATGAATCTGATGTAATAATAACAACAAATAATAGAATGTGACGCAACAATGCACGCGACTAATAATGAACAACTATTCGATAATAAATCTGACTTAACAATGGTTTTCGACGTAACAATAAGACTCGACGCAACAATAATCTATAACTTATTATTACGTTAAATTTATGCGAGTTTGTAATAATCTATCGATTATGTGACGTAATTTTTCTTTTTCTTTTTAAATTTTACTTCAGAAAATTAATCGTAATTTTATCTCTCGTCTAATCGGGGACTCTTTTATTTGCAATTACGTTTTAGTTTTCAGAATAAATATTCTGAAACGAATTCCTACATTAATGAAATGCAAATTAAAGGAAAATACAGTTTATAAAATTCTTATAAACAATTTAGAACGGTGTTATGTTTAGATTCGTAAAGATAATTTCGAAGAATAAATCTAAATTTTTCTTTTTCCAATGGACAATATAATAAAAGCAATAGTTCATTTCCATCTTGGGCCACTGTTCTTTGATTGCCCCGTCACCTGTCTCCATGGAAACCACATTTCTGCATCATTAGGACCAGATTCTTGAAGTGAGTCACATTTTTCCTGCATCATGGTTTCCATTCAAAAGAATGATAAGCAGTTAATAAAATAAATGTGATAAACTAATATATAATATCCTCTACCTAATTAAGTAGAGAATATGACGGTTATTATAGAAAATATGAGTTTCATAGAGAGAAATAAATTCCACAATATCAGTCAGAGAAGGGAAAAACACTTTTTTTTTGTCACCAAACCTTGTCATTATCTCCTAATCTTTTTTGGTTTGGCTTCTCATTTGTAACTTCAAACTTGATACTTGTTCATTAGCCACCTTTCCATGAAGTAACGACTTTCTTCTTCAGCCGAGAAATTATATCTGCTCATGCCTTCCAGTTAAATTTTACCATGTTATGTATATTTTTTTTTATTATTTAAAGATTAAGTTAAAGATATTTTGATAATTAGGAAATTACGATACTCGAAATTCGACATTAGCGAATATAAAGTTATTTTTTTAACGTCGAATTTATTTACATCGAACAAATTTTTATTACTGTATATAGTAATTACATCGTTTTAATGTTTTTTTACATATTTATATAAGAAAAAAATCGTTTACTTTGAACAAATGTGTTTTAAAAATAGCGAATATAAAGTTATTTTTTTAACGTCGAATTTATTTACATCGAACAAATTTTTATTATTGTATATAGTAATTACATCGTTTTAATGTTTTTTCACATATTTATATAAGAAAAAAATCGTTTACTTTGAACAAATGTGTTTATAGTACAGAATTTTCTCTTTTAAAAAGTATTGAAATGGATTAAAGGAAGAACACTTTTGATGATTTTTTTATTTAAAATAAAACTTTATGAAAAAAATTTGGTTTGTTATCTTTTGCTGTCATATTCTGCTAGTAAATAAATAGAAAAACTTCTTAAAAATTTCTCATTGGTTCATTAACTTCGCTTATTAATTCTATCTGTTAAAAATTTCTCATTGGTTCATTAACTTAGCTAACTAGTTCTATCTGGAAATAATTTACTGATTAATAAAGCTGCAATGCTTAATCACAAATCAGACTATCCACTCAATTCTCGATCCAGAATTGGCGGCCAAGCGATGTTCAACTTCTGCTTTTGATTCGCTATTTTGGTTTTGATTTGGCAGTTGGTTTGATGATGGTATGAGATGCAATTCCTGGTAAGTTATTAATTTAGATGATGAGCAATGATGTAAAATATGAAAATAAATATTTTTTAAACAGTACTGTGGTTATTCATCGTGAGGTTGGCTAATGGCCAGAATCTCACAAAGCAAGAACCAATTACCATATTTTATATATAGTTAATACTTCAAATAGTGCAAATTCGAATAGTGTGAGAAATTCGTGGGACCCATTATTTGCACTAATCGAGGCCTGAATGTACTATGATTATTAAAGTATATTTATAGTACTGATAAAAGTGCCAGGTTTTTTTCATTCTTAAGATCAAATCAGTTTTCCAGTATTTGCAAGTAAGCTACTATAGAAACAAGAGAAAGAAAATAGTCCAAGGAAGATTCTGTTTAAAACACAGTCAAATCCTTTTATTTGTCTATTATTAATAGATGATGATTAATATAATCATAAACCAATATAAATTAATATATGATTGTTACTCTATACCCACCATTCTCAACTTGTGGCCCGGCAAGCTTTTACGTGAGGCCCGGAATACACAGTCATGAATTTAATGAAAGCGCGGAATTCTTCTCCCACATGCAAAAAAAATAAAAATTCTGATATTAACAAGTTTTTAAATCTGGAAAAATTAGAATTTTCCTAATTTGGGGGTCTTTCTTGATGCACTCATAAAATTTTACAGGTCATAGGTCAGTTTGGAAAATACAGATCTATGGCATTCATGAATTGAGGAGTCAAGAGTTTTTTGTAAGCGATTTTTTAGAAATCAGACTTTTTCACGTGACACTAACCAGTTTCAAATGCTGATAAAGTACAGTGCCCCACTTAATGTAGTAAACAAATGTTTGCGGCCCAGGGAAAAAAAGGTTGAGAACCACTGCTCTATACCATATATCATGCTTCTCAAAGTATGGGTCGCAACCTCATATGAGGTCACGTAACAAAGTTTGGGAGTCACAGAAATTTTAGAAAATGTTTTAATTCGTATTCTTAGTTTATATACTTCTATATTCAGGATTGCGAAAATATTTTCTCAGGTAAAAGGGGTCGCCAAGTGTAAA
Source organism: Olivierus martensii (assembly GCA_000484575.1). Taxonomy (NCBI): domain Eukaryota; kingdom Metazoa; phylum Arthropoda; class Arachnida; order Scorpiones; family Buthidae; genus Olivierus; species Olivierus martensii. The sequence goes on along the minus strand of AYEL01082914.1, from coordinate 6,144 downwards.
AGTTTGAGAAGTGCTGCCATATATGATTGGCAAAAATAGATACTTTAAGATTCATAATAAAGGATTATTATTGGGTTGTTTGGAAAGTAATTTTGTTTTTTCCCCATCAGTGGCGTTAGTTGTATTTTTCCTGCCAATTTCATTCTAAACCATATTATTATTATAAATTTCGATTTCAAGACTATATTTATAAAAAAATTTTTTTGGTGTCCTATCAAAATGGAAAATAAAATGGAGATTTTTGACATGTTTTACTTTTTTATTACCGAAAAAGTAAGAACGTTGTTCAAGCAGGAAAAAAGTTATGTGAAGTGTAGGGAGAAGATATGTTAACAGAATGCCAGTGCCAAAACTGATTTGCAAAATTTCATTTTGACAGTTTTGATGTTAAAAATGCATCATATGCTGGGAATTTAGTTGAAAATGCTGTTCAAGCAAGAAAAAGTTATGTGAAGTGTATGGAGAAGATGTAACTACCAGTGCCAAAACTGGTTTGCAAAATTTCATTCTGACAATTTTGATATTAAAGATTCACCATGTGCTAGAAAGTTAGTTGGAGCTGATGATGACAAAATAAAGGTATTGGTTGCAGTAAACTGCTAAAATAACAACATGAGAAATTGCTAGAAGATTGAAGTTTTTGAATTCAAACGGATGATGACAAAATAAAGGTATTGGTTGAAGCAAACTGCTGAATAAAAACATGAGAAATTGTTAGAAGATTAAATTTTTTGAATTCAACCATTCACGACCAGTTGGAACATTGACATTTGGGTTCCACATATTCTTAAAGAAAAATTTGCTCCATTGTATCAATATTTTTAAACGACCAGTTGAAACGTTGATATTTTGGATTCCACATGTTCTCAAAGAAAGATTTGTTCCAGTTCATTGACATCTGTGGTTTGCTGCTCAAATGTGAAGAAAGCGATCCCTTTTTGAAGTGAATCATAACTGTTGATGAAAAATGGATTGTTTACAACAAAGCTGAATGCAAGTGGGTTGATGAAAAATGGATTGTTTACAACAAAGTTGAATGCAAGCAATCATAGAGCAGAAGAAATGAGCTGAATCAAAGCACTCCAAGACCCCATATTCATCAAAAAAATGATTCTCTTTGTTTGGTGGAATTTCAAAGGAATTGTTTTTTTTTTTTTGAGCTTCTTCCAGACAGTTCCACAATTAATTCGGAAGTGTGCTGCCACCAATTAGATAAATTGAGTGATTCCATCAAACAGAAGAGGTTTTTTTGAGCTTCTTCCAGACAATTCCACAATTAATTCGGAAGTGTACTGCCACCAATTACACACAAATTGAGTGATTCCATCAAACAGAAGGAGCCAGAATTGATTAACAGATAAGGCATAGTGTTTTCATCATGACAATGACAAACTTCATACAAATCGTTTTAACTCATTAAGCAGAGGCCAGAAGCTGTTACAGCTTGGATGGGATGTGCTACTATACCCACCATATTTGCCAAATCTGGCACCCTCCAATTATTACTTATTTCGGTCTTTACAAAATTCTTTACACGGCAAAACACTTACAAGCGATTATTATTTATTCTGGTCTTTACAGAATTCTTTAGATGGCAAAACACTCTACTTATTCTGGTCTTTACAGAATTCTTTAGATGGCAAAACACTTGGTCAAAAATCACTTGGTTCAGTTTTTTGCAAGAAAAGATCAGAAATTCTACCGAGCATGGAATCATGCTATTACCAGAAAGATGGCAACATGTGTTGAACCAAAATGGTCAATATATGATTAAATAAAATATTTATATACTATAAAAAATTGTTGTTCATTTTCATGAAAAAAACGAAATTACTTTCTGAACAACCCATTATTATGAATTTGCATCTTATGAAACTCTGCACAACAAAATTATAGAAAACTGATAAAATTTTAACTGTTTATCTATTTTTTGAATTTTAAAAAATGTGCGAAACAGCGAATTGTGCGAAAGTCGAGGGACGCCTGTATATATATAGGCAAAAACAACATGATGTAATAAATAAGGTTATGCCCAAGGAGTTTCCCTATCATGGCAATGGTGTGTTGCTCTATAAGCTTATTCCATCCTTGTCTGCAAGTTTCAATATCTTTAAAAAATTTTTATATTACATTGAAATAATAATATTTCTACTGGTTTGAATGTTAAATTAGAAATATGGTTATACTTTATTATTTAAGTAATGTTGACTAATCAATTCATAATTATTCATGCCAATAGACATCTAAACTTTATATAATAATAATAATAATAACATGATTGTTCTGTTATATGTAGTTAATAAAGTTATTTGGTCTTTTTAAAATTCAATGCTATATTCAAGTGTTAAGTTCTAGAATAAAAATGTTTTAATTTATTGTTCTGATATAGTTTTTATTTTTAATTATATGATTTGGTGTTGTTGACAATCTTGGTGAAGGGTGAAAACTTCTTACATTTAATAAAATATTTTTGTTCTTTAGTGCTGTTAAGTGTAATTTGTAGATTTATGTAAAGGATAACTTCTTATAATTTTGTATGGATTCATATTTTTAACACTAAGCATTATCATCAAAATTCATTTTAACATTTCTTATTTTTTTATAGGTGAAGAGATGCTTGACAGATAATATAGCAACTTCAAACATGATGGAAAGTATAGATCTGTTATGTTGTATAATTCATTTATTAGGTGATGATATGTGCTTGGCAAAAATAAGCACCATTATACTTTCAACAATTGGAAAATATACAGATGCTCTTCCAATTATATTTTCTTCCAGGGTCAATAATGAATTTCAAAATTTGATTATGAAAGGAGATACAATACGTTTTAGAGTATATGAAGTAAGATTTTATAATTTATTTGTCAGATATAAGTGGTAGCTTTTATACAACTCCAAAATTAGCATTGAATGTTAATTTAATGAATTTTCATTTTAATTTATTTTATATATATTTTATGCAGAAATAATCATTTTATAAACTTTCAAAATGACAGAATTGTTTTTGATGAATTAATTGAAGTATTGATAAAATGATATCATAAAATATCATTTATTATATTGATAGCATAATTTATAAATGGATAATAATTGAAAACAAAAAGTAAAAATAACAGATTATATATAATACACACATTACTTATCAAAAAATTATCTGGATATTCTGGGAGAGGTCATCTAGAATCCCACTTGTTGTTACAATGGTTGATGTGGAATCCTTATAACTTATCTGGCTGTAACAGGACCGTATCAAAAGTCATGAGACGTTTATGTTATTTTTGAAACCAGATACATTATAGAAAGGTGTCTTCTCTAGTTGTTTACAGATAGAACTGGTAGGCTGTGAGGGCCGTGTGATGCTATGAGGCAAAGAGGTGGCCACCTCAGGCGGCATTGTAAGGAGTGGCATAAGCAGCAAAATCAAAATACAATTTGAACCATTCAATAATTAAAAACTTTACGCAACACTTTTCTATATTGATCTATGTTGATAGTTCTGCTTTGAGCTTACAATCATTGACAATACAGTGGTACCTTGGTTAACGATCTTTCATATATACAGTGGTACCTTGGTTAACGACGGTAATCTGTTCCAGGATTACAGTGGTACCTTGGTTAATGACGGTAATCCGTTCCAGGATTACCATTGTTATCCAAAGCACGATTCCCCATAGGATTTAATTGAAAATTGATTAATTCGTTCCAGGCTCCTTCCCACAACCATAATTTAATTGAAAATTGATTAATTTGTTCTGGCTCCTCCCCACAACCATTGTAAATATTAAAAATGCAGATAAAACTCATTTTTAATTGAAAATTTTAATTCGTTCCGGCTCCTTCCCACAACCATAGTAAATATTAAAAATGGAGATAAAACTCATTTAAAATGTCCTTCCGGCTCTTTCCCACAACCATAGTAAATATTAAAAATGCAGATAAAACTTCGGCTCCTTCCCACAACCATAGTAAATATTAAAAATGCAGATAAAATTCATTTAAAATGTCCTAAAAATGTAAAAAATTGTATTTATTTATTATATTTGGTACAAAATGAACTCGTAAACACTGATTAGAAGCTTATAGATTCAATGATTATTATACAGATGAGATTTGATTTTGCCTTTTGATGGCGAACGAACAGTGACACGCACTTGCCGATTTATTGTCTATATGAACTGTAGGATCTCGGATAGACTTTTTTCTTCTTCTAATGAAATCCAAAACTGTGATGTCACACCACTCGCAGGTATCAAGTAACATATAACACAAACAAACAATAAAATCAGACTTGTTGGCAGAATTTAAAATAATAATCGTTTAGAATTCTCTTTAAGAAACTAAAAACTAGTGAACTGTTGCACGTCTATTTTTAACTAAAAACTAGTGAACTGTTGCACGTCTATTTTTAATTAATTAAATAAATTGTTTTCATTATTATATGTTAATTATCATTTAGTTATTTTATATGGTTATAATTTTATTAATTTTAATTTTAATAATGATATTAAATATATTTTTATATGGTTATAATTTTAATAATAATAATGTCGGAATGAATTGATTGTTAAAAAAAATAACGATTGACTGAGCTTATTAATCACGTAAAAAAATAACGATTGACTGAGCTAATTTAATCACGTGATGCGATGACGAGTTGTTTTACAGAGCTCTATTTTGTTCGAACTGTTTTACAGAGCTCTATTTTGTCGGAAGTTCACATAATCAGGAGTCGTTAACCAAAGCTGTCGTTATCCAAGGCCGTCGTTAACCAAGGTACCACTGTATTTGGTTTTAATGTGTTTGTCTCGAGAAATGGCAAGTGGCTGTGCAGTTTTGTGCAGTTATTTTAAATCACAAACGAAGGTTATTTTAAAGAAAAAACATTTAAGGGGCAGCATTTCGAAGATTTGCCTCATACTGAGAAATGTCCTGTCCGCACGGTCCTGTAGGCTGTGTGTGTATAGGTTCCACAGATAAGTATAGAGAACATCGGATGATGCATGCCAATGATTAAGACCTGCACATTTAAAATTTAAAACATGCATTTATTTGGTATCAACACATTCTGTTTAAGAGAGAGAGAGAAAGCTTTACAGTAAGTTTCATCACACATGCATACAGCATATTGAGAGCTTAAACTGTTATAAATACCTTTTCAAACTGTCAGCAAAGTTAAAATCCAATTGGAATTAAAAATTAGGTGAAAATAGTTCCACAACCATAAATTTCTCTATTTTCTCATTCAACGATCACTCCAGTGGTCTTTTCTTCTGTTCTTACTCAGATGAGAGGCATTTCCTGACTGAGCTGAAATTCAGCTCTCTTCAGAGCTAAACCTTTCACTTCTTCATTCTTTAAGCCAAAACTTCAACTGTCTCCTCCTTCCAGAGCTGAACTTGTCTGTTTACCCCACATAGTTTTCCTTTTTCTCTCAATATTGTTATCTTAGATGGGTTTCTTTTTTCTTTGTTTTACTTTGCCATCTAAATTTCAACAAACCAAAGTTAGCTTCCAAAGTCTCCTTATTGAACTTTGGAAGCTAAGTTTTATTTGTGTTATTCACTAATTCATCTCATGCTTACATTTCTGTTGTAAATGGAAATGTAGTAATCACTAAGTTGAGGAGTCAATCCTTTTGTTTAGATTTCCTTATTTGGACGAAAGAACATAATCAAATAGATCCTTGCAATAGGTCCCTCACAATTCTTTTGATTTTAAATGTAGTGAGATTATTATTCGCATACCATTTTTTTATTAAAGGGGCAGAAAATTTTTCACTGTTTTAAAAATCTAAATAATTTATTGCTTAATATTTTAATATATTGATGCTTACTTAAATTACTATAATATCATGTTTATATTTTCTAACAATAAATCACTTTATCAAAATATATATATATATATATATTGCTTTTTTATTTAGAAATTAAAATAATACAGTACTATGCTTGACTATTACAAATCTTTGAATAAAAAATTTAAGTTAAATACATTACTAACAAAACTATTATTAGAATATCTGGTCAATATATTTTTTATTATTTGAAAATCTGCATTTGTAAACATTTACACTTAAGTTTTTGCAAAATTTGTTTATTTTTTAAATTTTAACTGTGATTAAAAATTTTTTCATAATTTTTT
>AYEL01082913.1:0-11391 GCA_000484575.1 Olivierus martensii | reverse complement strand
TATTTTATATATAAAAAATATTTCTGCAAAAATATATATATATGATCAATCCAGTATGCTTTCTATTTATAAATTAATATATATATGAATTGTAAGCTTAAAATTATTAAATATATAATGCAAAATTAATATATATATGCACACTCAAACCTGTTTTTGTGCGGGGGATAGGGACTGCATAAAAGAAATCGCATAAAAAAATTTCCTGAAACTTCATAAGCAGCTATAAAATATATTGTTTGCAACACATTTAAAAAAAGTTTTTTATGCTGTAAATAGGGACCACATAAAAACAGTCCCACAAAAAATATATGTAATTCAAAACCTCAAAAACCTCATGATGTAGCTAGAAATTGGTTTTCCAAACAAGGAAAAATTGAATTTACACACCGAAACATTTTTGGGTCAAGAGGTATATACATTAATCACAGGACAGTTATCAACTACTGTTACTAGATAGCACAATGTGTACAAGTACAGTAATATCGGGTAGGCCATGTGTTGGATTTTTTTTTATTTGCATGTTGTTTTGACAGCCTTCTGTTGTTTTCTTTTTAAATTACATTTTTTAATTAATTTTTATTCATAATATGCATTTGATGGAATTTTTTTATACGCCACACAAAAAAGGACTGCATAAAAACAGGTTTGAGTGAATAATATATGTATTGTCCATCCATGAAAGCCGCGCCTAGTATTGTTTTTGACAATAAAAAAGGTTCGTCAAGAGTCAGCAGCGCAAGCTGAACCAAGTTTTTTCTCTCCAAAAAAGCAGAGAAATTGGACATTCTGCAGACAACTGGAATAGATGATTTCAATTGTGATATTATTAGGCGTACGGTGCAAGAGTTTTACACCTGAGAAAAGAAAGTTTCTTCATTAAACAAATTATTGCCAGTTTTAAAAGAAAAAATCAACTTTACTTGGAAAAAGGAAATATAAGACAGATTTTACATAAAATAGGATTTAAATGGAAATGAAGCCAAAATAAAAGGACAATTCTAACTGAAACGTGTAATATCGTTTTAATGAGAAGGTAATTTCTAAGGAATATAAAAAGGTATCAAGAGGAAAAAAGACTTGTTGTTTATATTGACGAAATGTGGGTTGATAGCAATTTGACATTTGGCAATTCAGTGACACGGATGGAGTTTTTCGAAGTGGAAAAGCTTCGTGTCGAATTATTGTTTTGTGCACAGGTGGATTTATGGGATTTCTACCAAATACTAAACTTATATACAAAGCAAATACGACCACAGGTGATTATCACAAACAAATGAACTCTACTATTTGAGAAATGGGCGAAAGAAAACTTATTCCAAATTTGCCTAAAAATGCTGCTGCTGTTATTGATAATGCTCTGTATCATTCAGTCCAGTTAAACAAGCTACCAAATTCAAGCAATACTAAAAGAACTATTCTGGATTGGCTTTCTATGAATGCTATTCAACATTCACCTGATTTGTTGAAGGTTGAACTTTGAATACCTGAGAGCTGGTCAAATTACACGCTCCTCAAGTAAAAACCTATCGATTTGATTGTATGCTAGCAGAACATGGATTTACAACACTTCGTCTCCCGCCATACCACTGCGATATAAATGCCATTGAATATGTGTGGGCCAAATTAAAAAGATACGTATGCAATATTAATCCCACTGGTGATATCAACATGACAAAACTTTTTCAAACAACCGAAAACGCTATAAAACAGCATATCTGTTGAAAACTGGCGTAAATATTGTGAGCATGTAATTAAAATAGAAGCAGCTTACTGGGATAAAGATGCAATTATAGAAGAAGTGTGTAAACCACTCTGTATTTCATTGACTGACAGTGATTCAATAACTGATTCAGAATGTGATGAGAACAGTTATTAATTAAAGGTAAAATATTTACTAAAAAATATATCGTTATTTTTTTATTCCAGATGTATATAATGATAATATTTTATTAGATAAAAATTATTGAATTAATATTATATTAAGTTCTGTTCAATATATTATTTCCAATGTTGAAACTAATCATTTAGCATTCGACATTACAATAAACTTCCATTCAACTTCAGTTATCTTGCACATGGATGACAGTTTCACAGATCCATGTGCGAAGCTGTCATCCCTATTTTGTCACTGGACTCGTTGAGTTAGCGCACACATACTTGCGTTGATGGTCGCGGCTAAGCTGGACGGACAGTATGTATGTATGTTTAATGATACACATAACCTATTTTCTCATTTTTTATTCATATAAAACATATTTTTCTGACTGATTAATTAAAAATAATTCTGGGAAGATATTCATATCTGTATTTTAAGAATTTATTTCTTTTTTGGCTATATGAAAAATAATTTTAATGTTAAAATACTATAATTGAAGTAATAAAATACAATAATACTGAACAATTAAAATAGATAAAAATTAAGCTAATAGAAAAAGATAGATGAAAAATGTATTGCATAAATAAATACATTATTGTGTGTGCATGTGTGCATATACATTTTACATTTATTATGAATTTATCTTTTTAGAGTATCATTATTTAAATTTTGGAATATAAAAATGTATCATCACACAGTCATAATTTATATGTTATTGTTAATAATCTTAAAATTTTTCAAGTCATATAATTTTTCCTGTAGGTTTTTGTGAAAATAGCTTGTTGTTCTCCTGAAGCATTGCAGAAAGTGATTGAAATGGAATATTTACAGCAATTAACATCAGAAATATATAAAAATGACATGCTATTATTATTGAATTGTGTAGAATTACTGACAAGTTTAGCACTTGTTGATCATGGACTTGTATGTCTTGAACAGTATGGTCTTTTGAATAAATTACAAGAAATGTTAAAAACTTATCTTGAACATTACTTTGGTTCATTTGTTCTTCCAGGTAAATATTTAATTTTTTTTTTTTATGTTCTATTTAATATACCAATAGCAATTATAAATATTATCACAACTTTTAAGATGTAACTGTAAAAAGAGTGTTTGTTTTATAATTTTTCATTTCAGTAATGATATAGTAAACTGCTATTTTAATAAATTATTTATAGTCTATATACTAAATTCCCCTTAGAAAAATTGTCACATGATATCAGTCTTAAAATCAATAGCAATGAAGATGGAAATATTGCTTAGTTCTTCCTATTTTAATGATATTTATTATTGGAAAGTCTGAACAAAATAGAATGGCCAGTCAGTCAGTATTCACAGCTGAATCAATAGATGCTAATTACTTATTGAAACAAGGATAATTTCTAGTATTCATGTCCATCATGGAAATCATTTAAAAGAAAATTTTAATTAAACTTGTCCAGAAATGTAACATATTTTTTCTATAATTATATAAACTAAAGGGGAATCAAGTCTGTTAGTCTTTACTTAATTCTTGTACTACACCCGTCACACATTTTTATGCATTTAAACAGTAATCCATCAATCTGTTCCAGTCAGACTACACTTTCTAAATGTTTACAATATAAAACTTATATTTTTAAAATTCTGGTAATTGATTGTTGTATTTTTATTTAAATGATTTTCTTTTTATATTGATCTAAAATAATAATAATGAATAATTTTGATTTTTTTTTTTATTATTTGAATTACAAATATATTGTATATATAATTAGCTTTTTTCATACATTGGAAATGTTTTTTTGGAGATTTCATTTCTTTTTTCTTTATTATTCCAATAAAAATATATTGTATACCTTCCTATTATTAATATGAGAGTCTTGTAACCATTCCCCATTTAAAATAATATTTTCATCCTCTATCAATAACTGTACTTCTTTTAATTTTTTCGAATCCTTCGGTTTAGGTGTTTTAGGCATTGCTGTTTTCCGAATATTACAAGCGTAATTGTGTTTTTCAAAAATTTATTTTATCATCGTTCTCAATTCAGTATTAATTAATAATTCAATTAATCAACTTATTTATTTCAGTTTGGCAGCAAATTTGACAAGGTAAGAGGCAACTCCAGGTACTTGTTAATAAATATCATTCTTAAACTCTTAGTTGTTGTTGTTAATTATGAAATCTTTTGTGAGATAGACAACAGATGAATTCTCATAAAAGGCCATACCTAATTGTAGATTCTGTTGGACTATGAATTTTTTTAACCACTGATTTATGGTAAAAGTTTAGAATTAATCAGACATGATAAAAGTAACAATTTCAGAAGTCTTAGTGGATGCAAGATCTTTTCCAAAAATTACATTGAAATCATTTTTTATTTTCAGGATATAGAGCATATTTTTCTGGAGATTTTTTTTTAAACATAAAACTACCAATTTGTACTTATCTGGGAAATGAATCTAATTTTTCAGCATTTTAATCTTTATTCTATCATCTTACAAAATCATATACAGTAGGTCCTTGTTTAACATTGGAGTCAGGCTTCTACAAATCATGACTGACTAAAATTACATCAACGAAACCATATTTCACATTGGCTTAATATTATGTCAGGGTTACATTCCAAGAGTCTGATATTAGAAGAGATAATATTTGATAATTTCTCTCATATAAATATAATTATATTATTCAATATTATATTATAAACTTTAAGTGCAAAATTTTAGTTATATATCATGCCTTATGGTAAAGAAAATTATATTCTAATAAAAGATAGCTTAGAATTCACAGGTGTTATGTCTAGGATTAGTTTTTTAATGCCAGCTTGCAATAATTCACTAATCTCTAAACAGCTATGCCACTCAAGCTCCTATTAGAAGTCTATAACACTTGTAGAGATCTGCAGGACTGTACAGGACAAATAATACATGGTTATAAGCTCTCCGTTAAAGTGAAAAATAATTATTTATTGCAAAGTACTTTCGGTTTTAATAAACCATCATCAGTGCAAATATTACATCTTTATATCAAAACAAGATAGAATGGTTATCATAATATTGATAACTGATGTTGATAACCATTCTATCTTGTTTTGATATAAAGATGTAATATTTGCACTGATGATGGTTTATTAAAACCGAAAGTGCTTTGCAATAAATAATTATTTTTCACTTTAATGGAGAGCTTATAACTGTGTATTATTTGTACATTTAAAGTGAATTTGGATATATTTTAGCTGTACAGGACAGATATATATGAGGCTGCCATGGACCTATCATATAAATTTTCCAAGGAATGGGGTCCTAATTCTACAGGATGGGCGGGAATTAACTCCCTATTGAAAATGGTTTATAACTTTTTTAATACTTAACCAATTTTCATGAAACAAAAAGCATTTTGTTCCTTACAATGCTGGAATTTATTACATGATATTTCATTTATGTCATTGTAGGCATCAGTGGCGGACCATGGCACAACGTCTAACCTTGCACGAGTGGGTTCAGCTTGCATCTCAGTACAAAGTATGGCAATCCATGGTACAAGTACAGAGATGGTGGCGAAGTGTAAAAGGACGTAATGCCTCGGTAGATGCAAAGACCATAAGGAATTGCCATGCGAAGCTAATCAACGCAGGTTCTGTAGCAGATATTAGAAGAAGCGGTCGCCCCTCAACATCCAGGACAGTGGAAAATGTGCAAGCGGTTCAGGAAATGTTCCCTCAAAGTCCTCAGAAATCACAAAGACAGGCATCTTGCAAAAGTGGATTGCATTAACCTATCACATAATCTGAACTGTTCTGAAGGAAGAGTTGAATTTTCGTCCATCGAAACCAGGAGCAGCGAATTCACCAAGTTCTTACAAATGTACCGCAGGAGTATCTGCAGAATTCTGTCACAAACATCCCCAACTGTTTACAAAAACTAGTGAATAATGGTGGTGCTTATGTGGAATTTTAGCATGCATAACAATTCCTATATTGTAAGGAACAAAATACTTTTTGTTTCATGAAAATTGGTTAAGTATTAAAAAAGTTATAAACAATTTTCAATAGGGAGTTAATTTCTGCCCACCTTGTATTCCTCTGGCTCTCCAATTCGGAAGCTGAAGCATTTCTATTCTGTCAATACAGCTGATTATTATTCAGCTGTATTGACAGAATAGAATGACAGAAACTATCCTGTGCTGTATAGTTTAATAAATATTTTTCCTAAACAATATTGTATACTTGAATTAATGCTCATATAAAATAGGCTTATCTTGTTTTTTATAACAACAGTAAGTTTCTATCTAATTTTCTCTTTATTATGTAGGGAAAAATAAGAAATTAAAGGTTTATTCCTTTTTGCTACTTTAAAATTTTTTATTTTTTAATTAATTAATTTAGTTTTTACTGATGACATAACAGTGAATGATGATAACTAAGGCAACATTAACTTTGAAATCTCCAACGAAAATGTATGCAGATTTGGGCATAATTGAATAGAACTGTAAAAAGAAAACTTTTGTTTTGAAAGTTTTTTTAATATCACCTATGGATTTGGGATATCACAAAAAAAAGATGCTGCTGCATGTACTTCCAATTGGGCTATTCAAGCAATAAGAAGAATCTAACAGAGTGAATCTGTGTATTCTGCGGACTTGTATGCGGAATACCACTAAAGCAGCAAAGAGCAGTATTATGCAGATTAAAGTACTCGTTGGTAATACTCAAATCACAGGTGTGACAAGTCTTTAGCCATCACAGTTCGGCACGAGGCCATACTCAAGAGTAAGAGTTTCCCAACTTGTTTTAGCCCTTTATGAGTGCACCATGGAATGCACAGATGCCCTCTGTCGGATTTTTCTTCTGCTTATTGCTTGAATAGCTCTATCAGCGCTACATGCAGCAGTATCTTTTTTTCGTGATATCTCAAGATTCATAGGTGATATTAAAAAATTTTCAAAACAAAGTTGTGCGCTTTTACAGTTCTATTCAATTACGTTTAAATCGGCATATATTTTCATTGGAGATTTCAAAGTTGACCCTTGTCCCCCTACTTCCGGTGGGCCCGCAAAAGTTTTATCACAACAGTGTATTTCAATTCTCTGGATATGCTTTGGTGATCAAAATTTTTATCCCTACCTCCTACCTCATTGCATTTCTGAGAAAAAATGGTGGTATGGGTGGTAAGATATATTTACTTACATATGAGCCGTTTATTTTGAAATTGGGGCAAGTCCATTTTTTGTTATTACGAGATATTTAAAGGTTTGCATTTCAATAAATTTAAAAATATTGATAAGCACTAATAGATATATGTTTTGTATTTTGGGGTATTAGGTAAAGTAAGTTTATTATCCAATAGTGTTTATAGTACTGGCTTAAAAAAATAAAGGTTTTATTATACCTAAATGGACTTGCCTCACTTTCAAAATTAATGATTTATTGTAATCGTTAATTAAAGGGATATTATTTCAGTTGTATCAGCCTTTTTTTTAATAATAAAAACAAAATATTATTCAATTTTATATAAATATTTATTCATTTGATAAAAAGTGAAATAAAACACAGAAAACAGTTTTTAAATATTTATTTTATTTTTGTTACCTACCAAATTCACTTTCAGATGCATCAGAGTTATAATTTCTGTTGTAATTGTTCTAAGCCATTTTTTCTTTTTATAAAATAAACTACAATCCGTTATTAATTTTCAAATAAGAGTGAAACTGTTAAGGGGTTTTGTGCACCGAGCCTAAAACAACACAATGTCGACTTTGTCGAGTATTTATTAGAAACTGAATTAGAACTTACTTGCAAGCTGATAATAGAAATTGAATATTATACAATAAATTACAGTTTTTCTCATGTTGCCAATATTACTAAAATTTGCCGGTGTTGGAAATAAAATTATCATCATTGAAACACTAAAATTATTATATACTTATTTTTATTTATGAAATATTGTACAATTATCGATTACCAATATCAAGGATAGATAGACAAGAACTTACTTGCAAGCTGATAATAGAAATTGAATATTATACAATAAATTACAGTTTTTCGCATGTTACCAATATTACTAAAATTTGCCGGTGTTGGAAATAAAATTATCATCATTGAAACACTAAAATTATTATATACTTATTTTTATTTATGAAATATTGTACAATTATCGATTACCAATATCAAGGATAGATAGACAAAAACATCCTACATTTCAGACATGATGTAAAACCACCACATTGGTTTCACCATACAACAACCGGAGCTAAATTCTGCCCTAATATATTCAGTTAAAAATAATTTCAACCCAAGATGGACTTGCACCACTTTCAAAATAAACATATTTACAATACCGTTAATAGCTAAAACTTCCATCTCCCAAATATTAGGGAATCTGGATTTTTTTGACTATAAATTGTTTACAGATAAAAAGATCATATTAAGTTGTATCTATAATTATTATCTTCACTTTTTTCAAAAATGGACTTGCCCCACTTTCAAAATAAACGGCTCATATACAGGGTGTAAGTTCAGAGAATTATTCTTCTGTTGGCTATTGAGTACTTATCTGTTAATTTCAAATAATTATCACATTATCAAAAAAACATCTTAAAAAACTTAAAATTTACTTCTAAAAAATTGATTCTTAATTTATATGAAAAGAAGAATTATATATTGCATTACAGATGCTTGCAATTTTACTAACAACAAGGTTCAAATTCTTCAAATAATAATAATAATGTAAAGCAGAAAATACTTTTGTTTTGATAAAAATTATTTTAAATTATTGAATTTTACGGAAAAACTTTGCAGTCACTAAGAAATAAAAAAAAAAAAAAAAAATTTAAAACTGCAATAGGCAAATCACAATTTGGAAAATTATTTATTTGTTACATATTTAATCAAAATACAGTGACACCTCGGATCACGAACAAATCGGTCTACGAACATCCTTTGCGAACAAATTTTGCTTCGCTTTACGAACGATACTTCGGTTCATGAACACATGCACGAGTGCATGGAGCGCTCACACGGAGTGCATGGAGCGCACGTGACTCGCGGCGCCAAAACCTTGCAGTCCTCGCCCCAGCAACAATCCAGTTCTCATATGGGTACAATAAAGTTCCAACAAGTGTTGATATTTTAGTTTTTCTTTATTTAACATATGGGTACAGTAAAATTCCAAAATGCATGGAGTGCACATGACTCGCAGCGCACAAAACCCTGAGCACAGCTACACGCACAGAGTGCATGGAGTGCACGTGACTCGCGGCCGGAGTGCATGGAGCGCACGTGACTCGCGGTGACACGCACGGAGTGCATGGAGCGCACGTGACTCGTGGCACACAAAAACCCTGCGCACAGCCTCGTCTCAGCAACAATCCAGTTCGCCCAGCTCACAAAGTTCCAACAAGTATTGATATTTTAGTTTTTTTCTTTATTTAATTAGACGCACAGCCTCGCCCCCAGCAACAATCCAGTTCGCCCAGCTGACATGGGTACAGTAAAGTTCCCAACCAAGTGTTGTTGGTATTTTAGTTTTTTTCTTTACTTAATTAAATTTATCCCTTATTACGGATATTTTAGTTTTTTTCTTTATTTAATTAAATTTATCCCTTATTATGACAGTTCGCCCAGCTCATATGGGTACAGTAAAGTTCCAACAAAATATGCAACAATCCAGTTCGCCCAGCTCACATGGTACAGTAAAGTTTCAACAAGTGCCAGCTCATATGGGTACAGTAATGTTCCAACAAGTATTGATATTTTAGGTCAGCTCGTATGGGTACAGTAAAGTTCCAACAAGTGTTGATATTTTAGTTCTTTTTCATTATTTAATTAAATTTATCCCTTATTATGGCTCCCAAAAAAATTTTTTTTCTTTAATTAAATTTATCCCTTATTATGGTTCCCAAAAAAGTTGTCTTTATTTAATTAAATTTATCCCTTATTATGGCTCCCAAAAAAGTTGTGTATTAAATTTATCCCTTATTATGGCTCCCAAAAAGTTAAGTGTGTTAATAAATTAAATTTATCCCTTGTTATGGCTCCCAAAAAGTTAAAAGTGTTAGTGGAATTTATCCCTTATTATGGCTCCCAAAAAAGTTAAAAGTATTAGTGAATCCCTTATTAAGGCTCCCAAAAAAGTTAAAAGTATTAGTGAAGGTGGCATTAAACATGCTTTCTTCTAATATTACTGTTATATTTATTTCCTTTCTGAATTACATGCTTTCTTCTAATATTACTGTTATATTTATTTCCTTTCTGTATTTTTCCACACATAAAGCCATAACATGTTAAAAATTTTTTCTAGGGAAAAAACGCTTTCTTCTAATATTATTGTTATATTTATTTCCTTTCTGTATTATTTTCTAATATTACTGTTATATTTATTTCCTTTCTATATTATTTCCACACTCCCAAAAAGGTTAAAAGTATTAGTGAAGGTGGTGTTAAACATGCTTTACTCTAATATTACTGTTATATTTATTTCCTTTCTGTATTATTTCCACACAATGTCATAACATGTTAAAAAATTTTTTCTAGGACAAAAAAACGTATTATTTTTGGATTTACATTAATTGCAATGGGAAAAATTGATTCGGATTACGATTTTTCGGATCACGAACAGGGTCAAGGAACGGATTGTGTTCGTGAACCGAGGTATCACTGTAGTTTAAACAATCTAAAAGATTGTTTTATCATTCATTTGGAAAAATCTTTCAAATGCATTTATATCATCATCTACTTTGCAGGATTATCAAGACATTTAACTTTCATGATACACTTTTTTTCGTTTTATGATATTTTTTGCTCTTTATTTAAAATTCACATTTTAAAATAAGCATCAGAGTTAAAAATTTTACCAAGAAATTGTTTTAGAAAAATTATTTCATTATAAATTATTGAAATTTTATTGGAGTGCAATCTTCAAATAATAATTTATTATAAAATAATTCGAGTGATTAATTTATAAATATAGGAAGCCATTCTCATGGTCCTTGTGTGAGGCTGCCGCAAGGTGTTGCTGTCGTCGATATTCGGATCGAACGTCAGCGGTCAGTTCCTGACACCAGGGTAGAGTTTAAAGTGATCTCCAGCACTAAATTATTGCCGAATTTGTCAGAATGAACCGTTTATTAATGGCTGCGTTATTTTGATTATTTATTTACGTATTTAATTAGTTTTCCGAGCGGTCATAGGCTTCGTGAGTAAGGACACACGGGCTCCGGGTCGAAGGAATGACACAAAAGAGGATATATTATTATTTAAATAAAACAAGAACATTTATTGACAACTAAAAGATATAAAATGATTGTAATGAAAACAAAGGAATCGTTTAATCTAATTAAACTCCTAACCAATTTAGATATACGCGAGCGGTGCAATTTAACGAACGTAAATGTTAGTTATCGGCAGTCGGACAGTCGGGTTGACTTAAGTATCGCTCCTATCGTATCACATACCTTGATAAGGATGATGAGGCGGACTTGGAACTGTGAGATGAGGAATGAGAGGACTTGTTATCTCTCTGGATGCTTCTCTT
>AYEL01082911.1:0-16969 GCA_000484575.1 Olivierus martensii | reverse complement strand
ATACAGATTTTGACGTCATTTTTTAAGATGGCTGCTTCCATGCGAAAAATAAATCTAAAGATTGGAGAATCAGTTTATGCTCTGTCTGTTGATAGTTATACAACAGATATTTTTTTGCATTTGAAAATATAATTTCCTACGTCTGTATTAAAAATTGACTAGAAGCAGAAGATAAAATAACATCCAAACAGTCAGCCATCTTGATGTACATGTGTTGAATTTAAAAACAGTTGCTTTAGCATCCGCCGATGGATTATTATGACGTCATTTTAGATGTACATCAGTGGTGGAGAGTGTTGAATTTAAAAATGCGCCCTATGGTTGCGCCAATTTATCTGCATACGCTCTTGTCACTCTGGCTAACCACACGGGACAAGAATAATGGTTGCGCCAATTTATCTGTATATGTTTTTGTCAATCTCACTATGGGTGTATAGGTTGAGCCAATTTATCTGCTCCTTCTTAATCACGCTATCGTGTGTAGCAACTTTTGTGATACTTACACAAAGAATATATTCGTGTATCAATATTATTTTTAAAATTTACTTTTCTTGTATTACAAAGATATATTCGTGTATCAATATTATTTTAAAAATATACTTTTCTTGTGTTATTTTTTTTATTGTTTGTATGCAGAGTTCAAATGCATCCATTCATTAGAAACATTAGGAAAATAATTCGTCTTAAGAATTAATAAATTCAGATAATTTTCTTTAAAATCAATCAGTTTGATTTAGCTGATTGATTGATAACAACCTATTATATCAGAATGTTACCAAAATATTAGGTATCTACATAATTAATTTTACAAAAACAAACAAATAATAATATCAAAATATGGAGTAACTCGGTAGTGTACATGTACACTAGTGAAAGAATCCATTATTTTACACTACAAAGTATCCATTATTTTATTTTTTCTTTTTGAGTCGAATTTTACAAATGTGGTCCTTGAAACTTAATGGGTTCTAGTTTATGCGGTGGGCTGTATAAGATACCTTCGCGGGCCGCCTTTTGCCCTCCCTGCTCTAAATATATTAATAAAAATATTTAATAGAATGATAGAATTGATATGCTAATCTGATAATTAAAATGTACAGTCAATATAATACTGTACTTTATATGCTTAATTTTAATGATATTCTATTTTTAGCTTTTCTTAAATTTTTTCTGAATTGAATTTCTGGGAATTATAACAATATTGCAGCACTTATGATGGATGATTAAAAATTTAAAATAAATAGTAACCTTGAATAGATTCCTCCAATTCTACATCAATGGATAAAACTGATTTTATAAACTTCATAATATATTAAAACATAACAATAATTATAATAATCCTATTTTTTTTATAGTCACTTAATAAATGAAAAATCAATTAAATCAATATAATAAATCTAATGGATTTATTATATTAATAAGATTATAAATATATTTAATCAAAAAATTAATATAAGTATTTTTAATCTTGTAGTTTAAAACAATAAAAAATAATATAAAAAAATTTATAATACAAGATTAATCATAAATTATTTTTAAAAAACAGAATTATCAAAAAAAATAAGACAATTGAAAATATATAATTTCTAAAAACAGTGTATAAATGTTATCATATTTTATCAAAAATAATTTATATTAACACACAACAAAATTTAATGATTCTGCTATTTTAAAAAAATACAATGATTAATATTCATATATAATACAACAAAATTAATTATAGCATGTGTAATTTGTACTGTTATCATATAAATAATTGTTTAAATGCAAATCCAAAAGTTCTACTATGGTTGATTCATATTGTTCTTGAATTGGATTTATTATGGATGTTGTTGCTATAATTAGTTTATAAGAATCATCATCAATTTTGCTTACAAAAGCTGTAAAATTAAAAATCAGCAAATTAACTATCTTTTAATATTAAAAGTAATAGATTATTATATGTTAATAAATATACCTGTTGGAGAATCAGTATAAATTTCACTCAAACAACTTGTATCTAAAATACAAAGAAAATTTTTATATAATACACAGTTTTATTAAATGTAATATTTACAAAATTTATAAAGTTATTTTATTTGATTATAAATATAAAAAATCATTTTCATGCTAAAAAAATAATTTTACATAATATAAATTATAATTTATTTATTTAATTAAAATGAGAAGGTATACATGTTTCAACAGATTAGTGACTGAGAGATAGTTTGGAAGAAAGAGAAATTGGGATGGAAAATAATAGTAATATTAATGTAGGAAGGAGAAGACTAAAGAGAAAGAGAAGAGCTAGGAAATGACATTCAGATCCTGGATCAAGATGACTTCATAGACAAAACAGTGTAGCACAAAATAAAGTAAAATTATAGTCACAGTATAATACATACAGTAGTGAAGCTTCGATTAAATTTTTGCAGGATGGCAATGCACGTGCATATAACTAGCAATTCTCACAGTATAATACATACAGTAGTGAAGCTTCGATTAAATTTTTGCAGGATGGCAATGCATGTGCATATAACTAGCAATTCTAGTAGAGAATAACTTAAAACAAGATAATCAACCTAATTCCTATGTAAACAGTAGTAGATTATGAGACATAATCCAGGGCCATGTTCAGTAACATAGCCAGCTAACTGCCACTAAGTTACTGTGATATTAGTTTACTGGACACTTGTCTGACTAATGATAACTCAGCTCACTCGTAAGAATTAGTAAGCCAACTTTTTTCGTATTACTATAGCCACAGTATATGGCGGCTGTTGCTGGCGAAAATGTGTTTATGATGGGCAATATTAGCTATTCAGTAATTTTTAGTGAAAAAGAAGCAAATAATTATAAAGGAGGCAACAACAGTTATTAAATAAAAATGAAATTGTTTATATTAAAAAAAATAATTCAAATATTAGTTATTTTCTAATCACACTGCAGAGGTAGCTGCTCCTCCAAAGGAGTTCGGTACAAGTACATTTTAATTAAAAACAGTTTTACGATTATGAACTTATTTTCTAATCACGAATTACCCAAAATTATGTTTAAGAAAAATTGAATTTTTACAGGATGGGAAATAACTTTAAATTACGTAAGAAGACAAAAGCAAAATTTCTGTTTTATCAAAAAATATATATATATAAAATCTTAAAACAGTATTTATTGAATATATCTTTCTAATCATACATTTTTTGCAATACACTTTTTTACATATTTTTTCATTAAAAAAATAATACTGCAAGCAGAAAATTTATCTTCAATAAAAGCCAGCCATTTAAAAACTTTCCAACTACTACAGTAAAAATTTTTCTGGATTCTGTAGTACATCAGCATTTGCCAATTAAACTTCAATCACTGACTTTCAATGTAAAAACAATACGTAAAGAAATGCCGGATAGACATTATTTTCTTATGAAATAAGTGGTTTTTTAACAAATTATAAATGGCAAATATGGATAAATTATGTTTTTATATTTATCTATATTAGTATGTGAATTGGATACAAATGAAGTTTTACAACATCACTGCTTATTTCTAATTTCATTATAAAGTTACTATAATAAATTTATGCGTTATTTTATAATGGAAGAAAAAAATTTCAATAGTGCACCTTGATGATTCAGTTACCTAATGTGTTGCTGTACTAATATTGAGTATAAAATATTTAAAAATTTCTTAAAAAATTAATATGAAAAAATGAGCCCTTTATGAATGTTTATACGAGTTACCTTTTTAAAATCTAAGTTTTGATAAAGCTATTATAATCCTTGTCCTTTAACAAACATTTATCGTTTACTGTATGATAAGTAAAAAAAAAACTATGCTTCCTATGAAACAATTTAACTTAATAAAAAAAATATTTCTAAAGATAAAACATTAGAGTTTTATTTAAAAAATGCCGTTTAAGTCTCGAAATCTTTGATAAATATAAAGAAAATTAAAATGTCATCTATTTTTATGCGATATACTGCATTTTTCATTTTTGTTTTAATGATAAAACAGGAGCAGATTTCATTTTTCTTGATAAAACTGTTTGAAAAGCATTGAGTTAAACGATAGTATTTGTAGTTTAAGTTATTCACCACCAGGCCAGCACTGTTGCACTGCATGCAAGTTGTAATAGGAAGTTTAACATTGAGCTTCGCTATTGTATGTATTATATTGTGTTATAGTGAAGATATAAAACTGTCTAGTTTCAATAATGAATTCTGGAAATAGCCCTTATATATTATTGTAATTGGTTCTCAACCACTGTGCCGCCAAATCTTTGATGGTGTGCTGTGAAAAATTAAGAATGGATTGTATGTATGAATCATATATATTAATAGTGAAAGTTGATTGGCTGGATATCCCTTTTGCAGATGAACCACTGTATCGATTCCTATAGTGTATTGTTAGAAAAATCTAACCCTCCATTTTCTGCAACAGCCAAAATTTTTTATTGTTATTCATAATTTAAAAATTAAGGAATCAAAATTAAATTAAAATTATACTTTCTCTAAAAAGATAAAATCCACAGGTGGCGCTATAACTTAATAATTTAATGATCTGTGTACGAGTATATCTGTAATCTGAATGTAATAAAAAAAAATAAATACAATAATCTGTTAATGAAAATTCGTTGTGAAATCTAAATTATTTAAAATATTTAGGTATGTCATCAAATTTTAAAATATTAAAATATGTTCCTCAACAGAAAAAACGTTGAGCACCACTGCTGTAACCAAATCTTATGAAGCATTGTATTGAACATATATAAATAAGTTTTAATTTGTATAGTGTTTGATATTCTGGAAGAAGTTCAAAAATATGTTTGTTCAGTGTATTTTAATCCATGAACTTTCTTTGGTAGTATGAAAATTAATAAAATAAGAAATTTTGGTATTGTAGTAGATGACACATGAAATTATGTGGTTGTGCCATTCATTCTAGAAGCATGTAGTTTGTACATTAATTTCAAATTTTGCTCATGGACAATACTCTGATCAGAAGCAGTGCCGGTGCTGACATATGAAGTGCCTTTGTACAAAAACTGATTTCACACCCCTGCAATAAATTACCAGTATTTAGTTTTTGAAACTACCATACATTATTATTTACAATATGATTTATGATTAAATAGTTATTTGCTAGTATTATTTTTTTTATTTTGGAAATTAAAAATTTGTTTCTATAACCTAATGTAAAATATTAATTACTTTAAAAAAATTAATAATTTTTTTCGTCATGGATTTTTTCAGTCATTTTTTGGTGCCCCCTGTAGTTTAGTGCCTTTGTGTGGTGCACAACCTGCACACCCACTTCCTCTGGCCCTGATCAGAAGAATGATCAGATCCCAAATTTTTTGCATTTTCTCTTTAAAATAAATTTATTCATGATCTGTATCTTATTGAGATGAAGTTCTTTAATGTATTAATAATTTAAAACTGTATGAGTTAGTCTAAGTCTCCATCTCTTAGACTTACATTTAATTGGCTTAATAGCTAAAGAATTGCTTCATCACTGAAGTTAATTTTCATTCTTTCTTCGGAAATTCTTTTAATAATCAATTTTTACTGCAATGTTTTTTAAGAAAACAAGTTTTATCACTGTCAATTCCTCTTCATACATGCCCATTTCTAGGTAAAATGCATAAATAAATTTGTTTAACAGCATTGTTTAACAATAGTATAAATAAAATAATGTATTATAGAAAACAAGTTAAAACTTCAAGCAAAAAATTAAGTTCTAATTTCAATAAGACCTAATAATATTGATATTAGAAAGCATCAACTACTGTTATGTCAAAAAAACTTTTTCAAATCAATTGAAGCAGGTGCAAATTTTTCTACTCCTATTTGTCAAAAAGATCTATTGCCAATTCAAATTAAATGACAAAATACTGATGTTCCTTATATTATGAACATTTATTTATTACTGGTACTTCATTTTCAAATTTCACAAAATTTCAAAAAATCTTCAATAATTTTAAGCATTATGATAGCAGAATGATTTAGAACTAATATAATGTAAAATTATCCAGTTAATAAACATATCATGGAAGTATTTCAAGATGGCAGAGATGCCATCTTGAAATGAGAGTGTTTTTTTTATTACACCAATTCATTTTATCATTTTATAATTGAAACTTTTTCAAATCTGTGAATTAAAAACTTCTAATTAATCCAATTATGAAAAATATTACAAAATATATTATATAAAGTTATTTCAATATTTTTGGGGCGATATCCAAACAACAGCAATATCCAAAAATAATTGAAACTTTTTCAAATCTGTGAATTAAAAACTTCTAATTAATCCAATTATGAAATATATTACAAAATATATTATATAAAGTTATTTCAATATTTTTGGGGGCAATATCCAAACAACAGCAATATCCAAGTTATGAATAATTCAAATGATAAATAAAGCTTATGTATGAATTAAGTTCGTAACTTGAGAAATACTTGGGGCCAGATTCATAAAGAATGTCGTTATTTATGACGTCGTACACTGACGACGTCGTTATGTTAAATATAATATGTTAACAATTTATTGTAAATGCTATTCACAAAACCTGTCGTAAACTACTTAACAATTAGCGACAAAATTATTGTCTCTTGTTTCGAGAGTATGGAAATGACATCAATGTTTCCATAAATATAACCAATAAAAAGTGACTTCTGGGTAAAAATGGAGGACAAGAAGGATAAAGAACAGCGTTTCATTCCTGCAGAATAAATGCTTTTATTTTTATAAATAATTTAAATAGTTTTAATACAAACAAACCTAATTATCATGCCAATTTTTCCCTTAAGTTTATGGTTTGTATTATAAAGTTTGTTTTAATACTTTTTGATATAAATTTGAAAGAAACGAGCTAATGTATATTCTAAAAGTTAAATTAATTTATCTTTCTAATATAATAGTTTAATTAAGCATATATTTTTATAATAATGATTTATCTTGTTTAATAAATGTAACTGGCACAAATCATTTAGAAAACTGATGTATTTTTTATATTCTACATAATGCATTGGAAACATTTGTAATGATTCTTGATGTCGTAGGTTGGCTAATATGAACATCTCTTATAACAGACTGAAAGCTACCATTGTTAAAAAATTTCAATGCACATAATACTTGTGTTTCCACATTTATAGCATATGAATGCTTTGATTTTCTCTGTATATCTATATAAGGTGAAAGTTCTATAATTTAAAAATCACATCTTTAGGTAGTCTATAGAAATGAATAAGCTCGGTAACTAAAATATCATTAACTTGAGTCGAGGTAATAGATATATTCGAATAATAAATCTGTCCTCTTCATTGACTAAGAGAGAAAAATACTCTTCCGCCATTTTAAAATTGATGATAATGACATGGTCATGGCGTCGTTATCTAATGATGCTGATTAATGTCATTACTGATTGCGATAAGTTTTGTGAATACAGACAATCGTCGTTTTGAGCCATAACAATGATATTTTGTCGTTAGTTCAATAATGATGCTTTTGTAATCTGGGCCCTGTATTTCTATTTCACAAATGTCTGAATGAATTGCATATATGGATTTACTTAAAACTATCTCACGAATCATTTATTGTACAATCTTGATATTTTAATATTACTATTGAATATATTACTAGAGATTGGTTTAGTTACCAGTAGTTTACTATATATTATTTTAGTTGATTTATTATATTTTGGTTTATTGGTTTACTATATATAGAGGTTGATTAACATCATTCAGATTTGAACTTCTTAATCTATATAATTCATCAGATCCATATATTCATCATAAGCTTATGAACAGTGGCACTTTTATTATTCCATCTTGTATATTATTAAACAATATACAAATAATGTACTATTTCATAATGCAAAATTGTTCTTTTTTATTATAATTTTCCTACATGTAATATGAATTATCTATCATAAAATAAGATATATTGATGAATGCAGTATCACTATGCAATATTTTTCCTGGCTTAGTAATAGTGATTAATAGTATATAGATAATGATTTAAAATAATTGAGATGTTTGATTTCAATCAATTTCTATATATTTCAAAATTGAAACCAAATATTATATTAGAAAATTTTAGCATTTATTATTGAATGAAGTTTTAGGAACTTTATTGTCTATAAAATAAAATATTCCAATTTTGTCAAATCCAAATTGAAATTTCAGTTGACTTTCAATTGACATTTACAAAAATAAAATAATATTAAAACCAGATTTCTGAACTTTAATCTCTGTCCATGCTCTATGAAAATCATAGTTCATGAAATATTAATAATTCAAAAATTAAAAATTATATGCAGATAAAGTTAATTATTAAGCATAAGCAGTAAATTATCAAATAAAATAATATACATACTTTGATAGCATAGTCTAGTAACTTGAGATTTTGTAACAAATTCCAGATTTTCATTATAAATACAATTAGTTATGAGATACTCTTCTTGAAAATGAAATTCTTTCTGTATATTATTTTGTGATTTGTCCAAGGTGTTTTGTAACACTGGTGTTTCCTCAAAGTTCTATTATGATATAATTATAAAATTTGTTAAGTAAAATTTCTAACTAAAAGAAAAAGTAACTGCTTACCTTAGAACTCATATTGATGTGTTTTAAAATAATTCCATCATTTCCATTGAAAGCATCTGGCAATAATAGAGCAGATGTCACAAAATAGTCTGGATAATTTAAATTTTTAATTTCACTTCCATTATTGAGATGAAAACTTATTAACTGTAAAAATATAAATTAAAAAATTAATGTATGTAATTAGAGATAAAAAAGGTCAAACTTATACCAATACTTTATAAAAATATTAAAATCATTCCATTTCTAATTGTTTAAATAATAATTGTAAACTTTTGCCACTATAATTTATATAAAACAACTAGAATTAAACAAGAAAAAAACTTGAACTAAAACTTTGTTATTAAAGGAATGTTTTTTCAATCATCTGAAATTGCCTACATCAGTTTAGAATCCAATTTAAATTAGCTGCAAATGATCAAACGAAAGTTTCTTTAGTAGAAATAAAGTATTTTTTTTATCTATTGCTGAACTGTTTTATATATCACTGTATTTTGCTAATTTAATCAAATTTTATAAAAAAGAAAAAATCTGATTAATGAATGATTATTATTATTATTATTATTATTATTTTGTACTTTCTCTCAGTTATTTGACTGGAACATTAGCTGTATGGAAATTTTCAAATGATGACTAGTTTCTTCTCAATCTTAAACATTGTTATATTTTATTTTATTTTAAAATATAGTGGATCCTTATTTAATGTCTGAGTTAGGTTCCTGAAAATTGCAACATTAACTGAAAAAATGTTGATTATTTAAATAATGGTTAACTGAAATCAGAAAATCCATAAGTCTAATGCAAATCAGGGTTACATTTCTAGAATGCTTTCTTTCTGATACTAAATTTAATAATATTTAGTAATTTTCATCATCTAGTCATTATTATATTGTTCAATAATTAAATGAAATAAATCAAAAGCCTGATTTAAATATAAATTTTAATTGAAAAATGTAACATAGCAATTATATTTTAGAATTTATGGGAAAGAAAATTATTTTCTAATAAAAGACAACTTAGAATTCACAGATATAATATCATTATTAGTTTTTCTTAAACATCAGTTCTCAATCATTCACTAATAACAATGCCATCTTATCACATATCAATTATATCTGACAAGGTCAGCTGCACTATACAGGAAAGGGATAGACAAACCAGGCTAAGACTTTCAAGTAATTTTTCTAAGATGAGACTCAATAGCAGGTTCTCTGGTTGAAAATTCAAAGCATTTCTATGTGGTGAATCCGACCAATTGACTTATTGCAATATACTGTTTTTAAACAATATTGTGAACTTGAATTAGCACTCATATATGATGTGGTTGCACAGTTTTCTACAACTACATTATAGGTTTCCAACATGCTTTTCTATGTTTTATACAGGAAATGTAAGAAAACAGAATGTTATTCCATTCCAATGCATTAAAAATTTTAATGTTTTAATTAATTTAATTTAATTTTTGCTCATAACATAATAACAAAACAATATTAAATAAGGAACTTGCTATATTATTGTCTTGTACGTATTTTGTATTATTATAACTGGTTCCAAGAAATTTTTGATTTGCTTATGTTTTTTAAATTGTAAATTCTTACTTATTTGAATAAGTTCCTTTGATGCTTATATTGTAAAGTCTTACTTTTCTTTTGTAAGCTTGGTGGCTAAAGAGAATGCCCCTCTCCACTCAAAAAGAGTACTAAGGGAGCTGGAAAACAACTGCTGGAAAAAGAGTACTAAGGGAGCTGGAAAACAACTGCTGGAAAAAGAGTACTAAGGGAGCTGGAAAACAACTACTCTGCTTGTTGGACAGGAAACAACTGCTGGTTATTGTTACTTCTCAATCTCTTTTCAAATTATTGTTTCCCATCCAACCAATCAACAAAATATTGGAGAAGTTTGACTTGGTGCTCGTTCTCCAAATGAACAACATTGAATCACCTTTTAATCTTGATTGATGATGGAAACTTGTCAAATGAACTTTTTATTGCCTTTTTTTTTAAGATCAGCTAACCTCAGTTGTTTGATTTTTTGTAATATGAATCTTAGCTTATCTGTAAAGGTATGCTTTGTGTGTTTTGCCAACAAAACATGACCTTTCTCCATTCAAAAATGGAGAAATTTCCATAAATATTAAATTTATATATATATAAACTAATACTCTGAAATACTTAGACCAATTATCCTCTCCCACTAGTTAAATGTTTATTATTTCATTGATTTTATCAAATCTATTTCTAGACAATATTAATGACATCATTCTACTACAGATCTTAAAATGAGAGAGAAATTAATAGGCAATCTCTTGATATACTCTTACAATATTCAAGTTATTTCTAGACTTTTATACAGTCATACACCTACAATCCCAATAATTAAAATAATATAAGAATTATAATTAATTATAATAATATTGTATCAATAACTAAAAAGTAATTTATACAATTAAAATGTATAAATGTAAATTTTTAATGAATAATTTAAAATTATTCATTAAAAATTATATCTAATACTTATGTAATTTTGAATACTATAATATTAAAATAAAGTTGTATAATCCATTTTAAAATTTTAACAATTATTTACAATTCACTAAGTATTATTAACTAAACACTTAAAAGCAAAGTACTAGTTGCAGTTAAGTCCAAAAAAATAAGGATAGATTTTATTTAAAAAACGTTTTAATCTTCCAAAGAGATCCTCTTCAGTTTTCTGTTCTCAGAATACAAAAGTTTAAATGTATTCATTGATGATATATATATTTGATGATTATTATACATACACATTTCCTATGCAGAGCCAGATTTGCATTTTTGGGGGCCCTAGGAAGATGAGCTGGATTTGCATTTTTAGGGGCCCTAGGACGAGCAAGGCTTTGGGGCCCCTAAAAATTCAAATCAACCTAGGACGAGTAAGGCTTTGGGGCCCCTAAAAATTCAAATCAGCTACACCTAGGACGAGCAAGGTTTTGGAGCCCCTAAAAATTCAAATCAGCTACGTTAATTTTAAAGGCTCCTTATAACTTATAAGGAACCTTTAAAATTTTACTATCTACAAATCAGCTACATCTAATTTTAAAGGCTTCTTATAACTTATAAGGAACCTTTTACTTTCTATCTAGCACTTTAATAAAAACTCATTTTTTCTTATTAAAAATTTAATTCAAATCAGCTACGTCTAATTTTAAAGGATCCTTATAACTTATAAGAACCCTTTAAAATTTTACTTTCTATCTAGCACTAAAAACCCATTTTTTCTTATTAAAAGTTTATAAAAGTTGAAAACTGACTTATAAGGAACCTTTAAAATTTTACTTTCTATCTAGCACTAATAAAAATATTTTTCTTATTAAAAGTTTATAAAAGTTGAAAACTGATTGATAATTTTGGAGCCCCTAGAATTGCGGAGCCCTAGGATGTGGCCTAGTCTGCCTATTGGTAAATCCAGCCCTGTATTCACTGGCTTGCAATGTAAAATAAAGACAATTGGTATTAATAAATTTTAGTTAAATGACAGAGTAAGAAATACTATAATACATTAAATCAGTAAATAATTAATAAAGATTTTTTTACATTAAAAAATAATTTAACAAAAATCATATACTATTCATATAGAATCGACATATTAATAATTACATATTATAATTTATGCTATATTTCCACACTTTAGAAATGGATACACTCAGTTGATTGCTAATAACTACAGCAAATTTCTTTCTTTCTGTTATCACTAATGATTCTTTTAGGAATAAAACTTTGTTACTTGAACAAATTTTTATAACTTTTGTTTTGCTCTACATAATTTATAAGTCATACTCATAGAACCTCTTAGCCAAGGTGGTAGAGAGATTGCCATTCATTATATTATGTGATGTTCTTTAATCCTTAAGGATAAGTCCTTAGATGTTACACTTACATATTCTTCATGTTGATTAAGTGTTATATTATGAATATATATAACATAAACCTCAGAGTGCCATTAGCTGTTGCAAGGTTCCTTATCATTTCGAAGTTTTGTAAATAATACAAATAATAGTCATTTTCACTTAAACAGTTTTTAAGGTTGCTATAATCTTCATAAACCAAGAGATAATCTGTATATGATTTATGTATCTTTTTTGTAATTACCATAATCTATTTTTTCCTCTAACTATATTTTAAATATTAGTAGTACAATATTCATGCTTTATACTTCATATAAAAATGAAAAAAATCCATCATTTTGAACATACGTAGTATATATCATAAAACTCTTTTCAGATCCGTAATTAAAGTACTTTTGTTTAGACCATACAAATCAAATCACAAAAAATAATATACAATAACAAAATGCATGATTATGGAATAATCAATCTATACCTTATGAATTATTAAAAATTAAGCTTTATTATAGATATTTAATTTTTTGCATAGCATTTAAAATTTAGATAGTAATTTTAAAAATTATGAAATGTTAATTTTTTCATTAATTCGAATTAGAAATTTTAATCTACACTATGATAAAGAAAATATATACCGTACTTTCACTGATGAAATTTATAATACATTTAATCTAATTAAATTAACAAAATATTGTATATAAATTTAAAATCTTACTGAAGTTCCTGATATATAGCTACTACTGATGATTATTCCAATATTATCCAAGTAACTGAACTGCCCAGTTAATACTGTTCTGGAAATAAAAAGAATACAGTATTTCATTATTAATCATCTTATCAATTTTTGTTATATTTTCATAAATACAATATAAAATTTTACATTAGAATTAATATGCAGGAGCTTCCTGACTTATGCAAATTTGATTTTAAACATGATGGTAATCCTCTCAAGTTGTCTTCTCTCGTCAAGAAATTTGTCACAGTTAAAAAGAGAGTGTTCAGCGTTTTGAATTTCCTGAGTTCCACAGTCACATAGATCTTCATTGTCGAGTGCAAAACGTTTAAGATAAGCCTTGAAATTTCCATGGCCAGTCAGCAGTTGGGGGAGTAAGAAGTTGGTTGAAGTGTTTATTGTTGTAAAATTTTGCTATGTCGGAATAAATTTATGGCAAAGTCTGCCAATAATGGAAGAGTTCCTATTGTTTTTGCCAAAGATCAAAAGTTTTAAAATGAATGCAATTGTTGATATAAGACAAAGGTATTTTTTTAAAGGCTGGAATACGATCTTCGAGGGCAGCCTTTTTGGCCAGGAAGTCTGCCATTTCATTATCAGGGTTTCCCATGTGTCCAGGAATCCAGTGAAAGTTTATAGAGGATATGTTGGAAATATCTAAAAGGAGGTTGTTGATTTCAGTGCTAAGGGATGTACTGTTGTGTTGATTGGCAATGAGTGACAGAGCTGTTTTACTGTCAGACAGGATGTGGTAATTGCTATGTTGGTTGATGTTGTTTTTGATGTACTGTATCCCTTTGAATATTGCAAAAGTTTTAGCTTGGACAATGGTGTTGTAGGAAGAGTTTGTACTTTGCCTGGTAAATGGTTCTATTGTGGAAGTTCTTGATGATGAGAGCTGCTCCAACCTTATCACTGATTTTGGAGCCATCAGTGTAAATGAAGATACCATGTTTATCAGTGGATTGGCCAGAGTGTATAAGAATTTTAGTTTGCCTAGCAGGATGATTGTAAATGTTATTAGTAAGTTTGTCCATGCCAGCAGTAGTAATTTTAGAAATGAGGTCATCACTGATTTCATAGAGTTTGTCTCTGTGGTGTTTATTATTCAGGTCAAAATTGTTGATGATTTGTTTGTTCATGGAAGCCAAAATCTGAATAGGGGAGTAAGTTTGCTGATGGCAAGGAGGGCATTTGTGGCGGCAGTTCTATATGCTTTAGTAATGTTAATAGCCACAAGTCTTTGAAGAGAGAGAAGTTTTCTAGAAAGGTGGGACTTGGTCAATGCTGTTCCCAAACTGCAGCAGAGTAGGTTAGAATAGGTTCAATGGCTCCCTTGTAAGTAATTCGAACCAACTTTTTGTCTAATCCCCAATTTTTCCTAGCAATATTTTGTAGAGCACGAAAAGTAGTGATTGATTTTTTGTAAAGAAAGTCTATGTGGTGTTTCCACAAAAGTCTGTTGTCTATGACGACTCCCAGATATTTCAAAGTATCTTCAATCAACTACTATATCATTTCTGTTATACAGAACTTTGATCGCAGCCAACTGGATTCCATACGTTAAACATAATTAGTGATTTGCATTAATAGACTGTGGCCCAGCGAATAAGTACAAAAAAGTATATTATAGTTATGTACATAATTTACTGAATTACTGGTAACAATTTGAGGCTAAAATTTGCAATTTACCAATAAACCGATAAACTGGTTTACAAGCATTGCAATCCCTAGTAACGATAGACTCTTAAACAGACAGGCATACTTGCCAGACAGACAACGATAGATAATTGATTTGCATCACGCTAGTGTTGACATACTTTCAAAAAATCCCTAATATGTCAAAAATTGCTAAATTCCTTTTCTGCTACTGTCCCAATTAAGCATTTAAATTATGTATTAGTTTGGTTTCTGTTCTTTGAGCTTTTCTGCTACTGGTCCCAATTAAGCATTTAAATTATGTATTAGTTTATTAATTTGGTTTCTCCCAATTAAGCGTTTAAATTATGTATTAGTTTATTAGTTTGGTTTCCGATAAATTATGAATTTAGTTTATTAGTTTGGTTTCCGTTCTTTGAGATTTGGCCCAAAAAAGCAGTTGCCCCAATTAACCAGAATCGACTGCATATATATTTTTAATAAGAGAATCAAAACATAATAGAATTTTGTTACAGAAAAATATAACAAATATTACAGTAGCCAAAAAAAGTACAGATGGAATGATGGTAATGCAATTGCAGCCATCAAAAAATTTTTTAATAAGCCTGCTTTAATTCTAATCTTTTCTTAAAAAGATATTTTTTGAATTAAAACAAAAAAACTGTTTTTTAAAAGGAATGCTCCTTTGTAAAAAAAATTTTTTTTCCAAAAGTTTTCAATTTATACATATATATTTGTATTTATAATGAAAATATTCAATGTCTACTTACTTTACGAGTATATATTTTCCCACACACTTGGCATTTATGAGATGGTGGTGGTAAACCTGAACAAGCAGTTATTTGTAAGTGACGATACAGATGATATTTACGACTAAAAGTTTTTTTGCAAACAACACACTGATGAGCTGTACTATGAGCAGTTGTATTATGTTCAATCAATGCTTTTTTATCTGAGAAAGTCAAATCACATTCTATGCATTTTTCTTCTCCTACAAACTCCTGATAAAGTTTAGTAAAGAAATTAAATTATTATTTAATTTTATTAATTACTAAAATTTTACAAATAGAACTTACATTTGTTTCTTCTAAATGCTTATTTTGCTTATTCAAATTCTTACATTTTACACAACGTTCGTCTTTGGATCTTTTTCTCAATGTAACACCACAATCTTTACATTTATTATTAGAAACACGACGACGGGATCGAGTCTCATCAAGTAATGATTGAACTCTATTTGTTATCTTATCTCTCATATGAGCTCTAAGAGAATCTGGATTGGACAAATTATCTTCCATATCATTAGGCTTTTCTGAATGATTATTATTATTATTTTTAGCTTCCTCTTCTTCGACTTCCATTTTTAAAGTAACAACTTCATCTTTTTCCTAGAATAAATATCAAATTTTTTAAAATAATCTTTTAATGTTATGAGAATTATAAAGTTTTGAATTTAATAATAAAACCCAGAATTAATATTATCTAAAATTACATTATATTAACAATTTACTTCTAAACAGAGCTGAGGAGCTGGAGCTGGAGTCATAGCTAAGCTGATCATATTCAGTGGAGCTAGAGCCGGAGCCATTAAAATTTATGCTGGCTACAGCTCCTAACCATCTGCCACATATACTCGAATATAAGCGACCTCCCTACTTTAAAGTTTGAAAATCGGTAAAAATGCGTAACCTGTGTATAGCCTACCCTGACTTTAGCACTTAAAATTCGATAAAAATTTGAAATCAACAAATTATGTGGTCTTTGATTTTTAGTTACGGATATTAATGCCATTTGCCAAAATAAATATTTTATTGAAACTTTAAATATAAACATATAAAATAAATTATTATAATACAAACACCAATACAGTGGTACCTTGGTTAACAACGGCTTTGGTTAATGATGAGTTTTTGAAAGAAAAAAAAATGACTTGATTAACGATGCATGCTTTGGTTAACGACTCCTGATTATGTGAACTTCCAGCAAAATAGAGCTCTGTAAAACAGCTCGTCATCGCATCACGTGATTAATTAGCTCAGTCAATCGTTATTTTTTTTTAACAATCAATTCAAATCCGACAATATCATTATTAAAATTAATAAAATTATAACCATA
>AYEL01082910.1:0-12645 GCA_000484575.1 Olivierus martensii | reverse complement strand
ATGATTAAAAACTGTTTTCATGAACAATTCATTTTATTAATGTTAATTTTTTGTAGCAAATATAATAAATAAATGATATTTTCCATATTTTTAGGACATTTTAAATGAGTTTTATCTGCATTTTTAATATTTACTATGGTTGTGGGAAGGAGCCGAAATGAATTAATCAATTTTCAATTAAATCCTATGGGGAATTGCAGTTTGGATAACGACGGTTCCGCTGGAAGGGATTACCGTCGTTAACCAAGGTACCACTGTATATCAATTTAAAAAGTAAATGATTTTGTGATAGTTAGGTAAGTGATGTTTCATGGTAGTGGTCATACCAAAAAAACTTTTATAGTGATGGAGCCGGAGCCAGAGCTACAGCTGGAATATACTGTGGCTCTGGAGGTGTGCCAGAGCCTAACCTATTTCAAGCCATTCCCCAGCCTGCTTCTAAACAGTCACTTAAGTTAACAATTTGAAACTGCATAATTTCATACACATAAAAATACTACTAATAAATAATAATAATAATAATAATAAATACTATAACACAAAATATAAAAATAATAAAATTTTCTAATTTTAAATTAAAAATAATCATTTTTGTCATGGTAATTATATTTCGCATTTCTACTAAAATTGGTAATTCAAATTAGCTGAATCCAAAAAGCTTAAGTTTACTTAAAAGTAACAAATGGTTTGAGCATGAATTTTTTTTACAAATAAATTTGAATTTTATCTTTAAAAAATATTTTAAAATTTATTAATGTTATTTTTTAAGAAACAGATAAATTAATCCATGACACAAAAGGTGCGTAAGCAAGACCTTGCACAATCAATACAAATAATGTCTATCTTTTTCCTATTCTGTTTAGTAATTTTAAGCTTTTAATTAGGGAAAACTACAGTAACTATGATAATAGTTACGGAATAATCAGATCTATAAGACTTCACAAGATCATCTTATGAAATATTGAGAATCAAGTTAAATAGGAGCAGCTCCGTAATTAGGGCATGGCGAAAGCAGAAATTGCCACAGGCACTGCTTGATTAGGGGCACAAATTTTTTAATTGATTTCCATTATTTGCGGGCAAATGACTTTTTCGATAAACATTTGCAGACATAGCATTATGTTTTTCTTTCATATTATTTCTTAGAAGAGGTAATTCATGGGTAAGAATGGCCAAGCTGTACCCCAAACAAAGGTGCCAGGTCAAGGAGCACTATTTTTATTGATAAAGTAAAAGTTTACAATGACTCATTGGGTTTTTGCTCTTCAGTGAAAATTCATGGAAAGGCCTAAAATACGTCACAGTTCTCTCGCCGCTATCAGAACCCTACCCGTCGTTGCTAGCGAACTACATAATAGACGATCCCTCCACCAACACATTAGTGTTTACGTTGCCGAGGAAACTAATGCATGCTGAAGCCGAGTATTGTAAGGAAGCCGAACATATCCGGTGAGTTGACAAACATTTTGGCCGTAGCTGTACATGAATATGTGTATGATAATTGGCCTTCAATTATTCTACATAAATCCCACTTCACCAATGGCCATAGTCGATATAATCCTTTTTAAAAAATATATAGCTTAAACTTTTTCTAAGTAATGCATCTGTTAATCAAGATGTCCAAGCATAGTGATATGAAAAAAAAAACAGTTATATCAATTAATAAACTCTTAAAGGAATTGATTGGCAAAAATAAATGCTTTACAGTTCTACCAGGTTAGCTGACTGATAAAATTTTGCTATTATAGAAATTTTTCTTCATCATCATGATTGTGGAAAATATGAGAATGTTCTGACACCAGGAACATTTTTTGTGGTGATGTTCCAGCACATAATGGGGATAAAAGGTCACGAGTAAGGATACAAGAAGTCCAATGGAGAGAGTGAGGGAATAACAGACAAACAAACAAACAATCTTTAATACAAATAAAATAATTCTAAAATACATTACATGTAAAAAAATATGTAAATAACAAAAAAAAAGAATAGCAAATCTAGTACAAAGCATTTTCAACTAAAAGAAAAATTAATGAAATATATTATTATCAACTCAACCCTATGAAATAACCTATTGGGGATTTAATTTAATTTATCAATTAGACTTATAAAATATACAGCAGTGCCTCGCAATTCAACATCCCGCAATTGGACATTTGAGTTTCACAGGTTGGTGCATGCGCATGCATGGAATTGTGTGATGTCATCTGCTATTTGTCAGTTCTTTTTGGGCTACTTTGATGTTTACCTGTGTTGTTTGTGTTAATTTTCAATTCTACAATTTTCAGAAAGTAAAAAATTTGTAATTGTTATTTTTTTGACTGAAATGTAAGAATGGGTTCAAAGAGAACTGATCAGAGGAATAATTCCGAAAAGAAAAAACACTCGATTGAGCAAAGAGACGAAAAAAATAATTGTAGATAAAGCGCAGAAAAGTACAACAATTAAAATGTAATTCGAGTATAGCATTTCTAGGACAACTGTCGCAATGTTTTGGAACAGAGAGAGAAGATTATGGGTGCTAGGATGTCTGCTGGAAGACTTCATTCCAAAATCCAAGGGCTAATAAATTGTTTGTTGTGTATAAAATAGTGTATTTTTTAATTTAGTTTGTTATAAAATAGTAAAGCACATATATAATAAAGTAAATAATATAGTGTATCTCTCTCACCTCACCCGTTAGTTAGAGGAGTGGGATTACGACCAATAATGAATTAATCTATTTTACATAGTACAGTATTATATGGGAAATATTGTCCCGCAATTCGACAGTTTCTCAATTCGACATTAGTGAAAAGTTATATAATTAAAACGTAGGAAGAGGGAAAGTTTTACATTGCAAGTATAGGAAAATGTTCGGACTTCCGAAAATAGACGTTTAAAGCGGGAAAGTCGTACGATACGGGAACGCACGAGCGGGGTTTCACTGTACTAGTTTTCACTAGTCATATTGAGTTTTAACCAGAGAAGTTTTAGTGAAAACCAGAAGTTTCTAATAAATATAGTGAATTCTAGTACTGACTAGTTAATACTAGTATTCAGGAATGGACTTTGTTCTGCAAAGTTGCAAATTTTAACAATATCAATAACAATAATTATAACTAAACCTAACGGTCTAATGATTCTTCAAATCCAAAGCTCAGCCTGAGCTCAGGTCTTTTCCTACTTTCTAACTTAAATATAATTAAATCAAAACAATCTAACAACGATTAATGTTTAACTGGCAAGAACAAATAACCGGAAACTTACAACTAGAAGTAACGAAAAGTGTTAGATCGAAAACAACAAACGATGTTAGAAACTTATACTAATAATTTGAATAAATTCTCAAAACTAGTTAAACAAGAAAATATAAATTTATTAGATTCAAAACACTTACAAAAGTGTTAATTAATGCTTTATTAAAGCAACAATCAATCAACAAAATTTATTTAATCCAACTCAAAATCCAATTATTCACAAGAAATATAATCTTAAATACTAACTAATTCTAGTACCTCTACCACAGATACAAACTTCAAGCAATTTGTAGACCTTTATAAGAACTCAAATGTCACTTAACCAATTTCACTTTAGAACCAACACCTTGCTTTGTCGTTGGTTGCTTCTGTTTTTATACCGAGTGACTTACAATCCCTACTTTGTTCATTTGCATAAGTTCGCATAACAATATCAAATTTTATTAACTTATAAAGTACTCAATTCATGTCATCCTCTTTACAATTTAATTATGTACCTCATCCTCTTTACAATTTAATTATATACCGAACAAAACATCAATACAAAATCATTCTTATATTCTCATATCGGATCAGTGGTAAAACTTATTTAGATGAGATGATGACATCACTAACCGGGGAAGCTCGTCTGGAAGATGGATGTCTGTTTCATAACACGTGATTGCTAAATACCGAGATGGAGAATGTGGAAGTAAGTCAACTCTTAAACTAAAATATAATAGGTTAGATACTACGTGAAAATACGATAAATAATAAAAGAGCATAATAAAATAATAACCAGGATAGGTCAGAGTTACTTCTTCACAGTTCCAACTAGTTTCAACTAGGCTAATCGGATTTTAACTAATATCGGGTTTTGACAGTAACACATATATATACATGCATATATATAAGACAAAAGTACTTGTATTTGAGAGGGGCGAAGAATGTATGTATAAGGTAATCTGGTTGAACTGAATGAGGTGAATCAGTTTGTATAATTATAAAGTATGTTTGAGAGTGCTGCATTGATGGTGAGATTATGAGAAGAGCAAATGCAGGATTAAAAGTTATGGGTGCAGAAAGGATAGAATGGAGAGAATAAGTAGATGAGTATCTGCGGAAATATGAATTTCAGAGTGTTTATAAGAGGTGGATATGTATGAAGAATGTGTAGAAGAAGCTGGTATATGTATAAAGATAGAGATGTGTGACATCATCTGATTGGTGACATTTGAGTTTTTTCTTG
The DNA here is from genome assembly GCA_000484575.1 of Olivierus martensii. Classification (NCBI taxonomy): domain Eukaryota; kingdom Metazoa; phylum Arthropoda; class Arachnida; order Scorpiones; family Buthidae; genus Olivierus; species Olivierus martensii. Next base: position 8,181 of record AYEL01082910.1, on the reverse strand, counting down.
TTTTTTCTTATTTTTATCCTTCTTTGAGTACCACCCACCCTGTTACAAGGATATAGGTGTAATGTTTTTGTTGTTGCTCTAATCATTATATTAAATTAATTGATATTATTATAATTATAAAAAATATTCCAAATTAATTCATTTATTCACTGAAATCATTGAGTTCATTATGAGAATCATTGAATGTTTTTATTAAAAATAGAACTATCATGTCTTAGGATCTGTGGTTTTTTCACTGGGATTGTATATTTCCCAAGCATTAATGAATCATTGATTCTCAAAGTTTAAGAAATACTTTAGGTTTTGAATCACTAAAGTTTGAGAAATATTTTAGATTCTAAAATATCAATGATTATTTGTGAAATAATTATATAACTTTTCATGAAAATAGTATAATTATTAATGCTGTTAATATATAAATTCAATTAATGTAAATATGATGTTTTAATTAGCTATGCTGTAATATAAAAGAATTGATTGAGAAGTAATATCTTATCCTTTATAATTTGTCAATAGATAAGATTAATAGTATTAAATAAGTTTCAATGTATTCTGTGGTTCAGTCTGTTTCATTTTATTTAGTAAGAAGTTATATGTTTTATATAAATGAAATGAAGCTTTTCATAAACACTCATCATGATTTAAGTGACATGCTGTAATTTAATTTTTGACAATAAAAAAAGTTCTTATCAATCAATATTTATCAAAAAGTACAAGCTGTTTATAGTAATGAATGTATTCCTATGAATAGTGCTTATTATTGGACAAAAAAGTATAAAGATGAAGGTTCAAGACATATTTGAATGACAAAAATTGAACTGGAAAATCTTTGGTTATAATTTTAATGAGCAGTGGGTTGATGTTCTGGTTAAAGATTAAAGAAATCAATGAATTAATTAAAGAAAGAATTTGCTCCCAAAATTGAAATTTCATAAGATTGGTCACATTATTGCTGTCCTGATATTTCCTAAAAGTGTGTGAATCATATTAACACTATCTTGAAATTGAAGGACAAAATTCAAATTTGTGCAAGACAGCATCCATATACTTACAATTTACATAAAAGCATGTAAAGTTGAAGTTCTTTGGAAACTTTTATATTACTATGAAAATGAATGTGTTGATATTCTTTACATTATTCTTACAGGAGACAAACATTGAAATTAGTTTGAACAGAAAAGTATGTTTCAGTTTGTAGAGTATTTGCATAAAAATTTATTAACAAAAACCAAATTTTAAATGTCAGCATTGACATTAAAATTATGGGATTAGTGTTTTGGGATGCAGATGATGATATCTATATAGAATTTTTTGAGCCTAGAAAAACAGTTAATTCAATATGATACATTAAATACTCACTGTTTTGAAAAAGTGAACAATAAAATGTTTGAAAATAAAATATAAGATTTATTTAATCTAGAACTAACAATATTTTAAAAACTCCTATTTTAATGAGTAATTTTGAAATAATTGTTAGTTTTAGTTTAAATGAATTCCATAATTTATTTATCACAATAACCAAGTTTTTGATGATTTTGTAAGGAATGTTTTGTCCCTTTTTTGGCCTACAGTTCTGTTTTGTGTGTTCTAATAAACTTTGGGCTATTAGCAATTCACTTTGATAAAATGTTTAGAAATTAGGAATCAAAAAAGTAAGGTTCAGGTAGATATACTAAAACTCTGGTGTTTTTAAAAACTCATGCAGACAAGCTGATATTAAGGAAAATATTAGGAAAGTTCAAATATACATATCATAATTCTGGATTATAAAATTATATAAAACCAAACATATTATCAGGAAATAATTCTATTTATTACTAAAAATATTTTTGATTTTATTTGAAGGTTGGTATCAGTTTCTGAATAGAATATTATGTATATGTTCCAATACATTGAATTTGAATTTTAAAAAAGAAAAGTTTTATATTATAAAATAATAAAACATGACAAAAAACTATATATAAAATAAATTATATGTTAACATATTTGCAATATTAATTAATAAATAATAAAAAATAAAACATGTATATTGAAATAAAACATTGTGACTTTAAAGTTGCAATGCTAGGCTTACATTTAAATTATTATTATTTAGATTAATAATTATTGTAAAAATTATTCTGCATATTATAGTACATCTAGTTTATATAACAATTAAATGTAGTTAAATCCATGGTATTTTAAAGAATTAATTTATAATACACCATAATGCAATATAATTACATTAGTAAACAAACACATCACAATAGCTATACCTGTATTTATGTTATAACTGACATAAATGTAAGTAAATAAATGTAATCACACTTGAATCATGAGTGTGATTACATTTATTTGTAAGAATTTTTATTATCCTTTGTAAGTGTGAGTTATTTGTTATCCAACATTATGTTATCCAACTCATACAAAGGATGATAAAAATTGAAAAATGATAGTGATGATCCACATACAGTGATAAACACACACAGATCTACAGTACTATATTATATCATCGAAGTTTCATAGCATAAAGATAGATGAAAACATGAATGGATATTTTAATAAAAAAGACTGTTGTTAGTTTAATTGCTTTTGGCCTTTATTGAGATCCTCTTCAACCATATGTACAAATTTTTAACATGAATATGTTAAGAACATGTTCAAAAAAGAATGCTATAATAACAGCAAAATGTCAAGATATATAAATATTTAAATATAATTATGCTATACATATTCACCATAAAATTAACTCAAAATATAGTTTGCAGGATAAAATAATACCAAAAAATAACAACATTAATAAACATAATAATAGTAATGGAGGAAATTAATACAATTATGGGAATCGGCCAAAAACATGGGTATGGGGAAAGTTTTCTAAGGAAGCTACATGACAAAGTAGAGAGGAGTTTATGTAAGGAGAAGACATGGAGAAATAAATCTGATACCTTTAGAAGAGTTGACCAAGCCCTGTGGATAGAAAAGTTTGCCAAAAACATTGGCGGGTTAAGGAATTGTACTCTGACTTTAAAAGGAATCCGACTGTTTTTGGGATGATTAGAAATGACAAAGACCAATATGAGGATAAGATCAGGAGTGGAGTATATGAAATTCCTTTAACTAATCATTCATTGGGTAGGGAAGAGTTTTATATAGGATATACGGAGAGGAACTTAGAAGCGAGGATAAAAGAACATAAAATGGATCTCAAGTACAGTAAACTCTCCACTGCGCTAAGCCAGAGATCGCTGCTGCACGATATTGAAGTGCAGTGAGGAAAAGCAAGAATTATCCGGCCAGATGAAACGAACTGAAATAGGAATATGATTGAGGCATTAGAAATTCTCAAAAAGAAAAAGAGAGAATGTGTGATAAATTTCATGGAACTGGAAATGATCCCTAGTGCATGGAGATGGTTATTTAAAGTCAGCAAAGCAGAATAAAAGGATATGCTACGGTCAGTTTTCGATACTCTCATAAGGATGCGCTGCTTGTTCTGAAGATTATTACCTTTTAATTTTTATTTTTAATTTTAATTTTTTAATGATTGCAGATAACTACGTATTTTTAATTCGTGATTTTGAATAATTTTTTTAAAATTTGTATAATTTTGTATGATTTTTGTTTATAATATATTTAATGTATTCCTAGAAGATTAGTCACATAATGAAATATATAGCTTTACTGGCAAGAGGTGCTAAGGAGAGCTTCTAGATGTAAACCAGCCTTTTAAATCTTTGTTGTGTTTGTTTATTTTATGTAGTTAGATCTCCTGCTCTAGTGTAGCAGGAGACCTAACTACAATGTTGTAGCAGCTGAAGAAGACGCCAAGTGCGTTGAAAACGTTACTGAATAAAATCTGTTGACTGCTAGAGGGCTTTTGAGTAAGTAAATAAAACAGCACTAAATAGCAAGTATAAATTTTTTAATTGGTATAACGTTTTTGGGCCTTAATATGCCCCTCTTCAGTACCATACAATAACCATAAAGTTTAAACGGAACATTCCAGAATAAATAAACGATATTTCTTAATAACGGCTTTTGAGTATTATTATTTTTAGTCTGTGTTTAGTGCAGTCTCATTGAACTTATATTATAAACATTATAATACATTGTAAAAGATTATCAATAACTTTGTCTACATAAAAAAATAAATCCCATATAAGTAATATGGGATCAAAGAAACATATTAAACTGCAAATGTATATACAACAAAAACAACTTAATCTATGAATTTATTTTGTATTACTTCTAAGCTTAGCTAACTGCACTAGATTCCAACTTATTAATTGCCAAGATGTTATCAGACCTCCTCCTATAGATTTGTAATATCGCTGCAACTTTCCCTTTAAGAAGTTCTATATTAGATATTAATCTTGCATCCTGCTACTGGATAGTAATGTCACAATGCAATGCCTTTTGTGCTAAGTCTATACTCTCCTAATTCTTATCCATATGATATATGTATATACTACTTAATATGCTTCTCTAATGATCTCACAGTATACTCTACAAATAATTTATTTTGTTGTATATCATTATTCCTTAATGGAATCTCATAAACACCAGGACCAATCTCCTATCAATCTTGTTTCCTCTAAGGATATTAAACAACATGTTTCTATGACTGAAAACCAATTTCTTTCTAACATCTTTTCTAAACATTTTTTGAACTTAAGAGTATAATAATTAATATCAATCAGGTAAGATAGGTTTAAAAATAAAACTCAAAGTCCTTTAGCAGTCAAAAAATTTTAATCAAAAATGTTTTCAATTCACTTGATGTCTTCCTCAGCTGCTGTTATAAGACTCACCCTGCTACACAAGAACGGGACCAACTACACAAAATAAACATAACAAAATTTAAAGGGCAGAACCACATCTATGTTATGTTTGTTTATTTTGTGGAGTTGATCCCCTGTTCTTGTGTAGCAGGGTGAGTCTTGTAGCAGCAGCTGAGGAAGGCATCAAGTGCATTGAATATCTCAAAATTTATTTCATTAAGTAAATGACAATAGAAATGATCTAAACAATCTGGCTTGGAAAATTTCAAAAATATAGAATTCCATTTATTTTTATAATTATTACAAAAGCAATAGAAATGATCTAAACAATCTGGCTTTGAAAATTTCAAAAATATAGAATTCCATTTATTTTTATAATTATTACAATTTTGTAATAATTATAAAACAATTTGAGAGTTTAATTTTAAATTCTCAAATTGTTTTTTTTGGCACAATCTGCAAGAAATGGATTAATCCTTTGCTTTTCATACATAAATTCTAATACATGTTCTATTTGTGCTTGGATAAAACTGCATTTGACAAGACAAATTTTCGATCTAGACATGATGTATATTTCACAAATGGGAATTTTAAAGGACATCAAATCTCATAGATAATTTTTTGTATCATTTTTATAAGAAAATCTTAGCACTAACTTTAAACCTCTTTTTTGAAGTTCTGAAACTTCATTTTTTTCTAGAGAACTTCCAGCACCTATTTATATATCAATGTTTACTATTAGTAGTAGTTATTTTATTAAAGATATCAATTTTCAATAATTGATGTGATGTTACTGCTTCATTCAACATCTCATGTTTTATAAATTTGCTCATTAATTAATTCATTACATTATATAAACTTTTATACAAAAAAGGCACCACAGGATTTGCTGTTTGGAAAGTTTTCAAAAAAGGATCAATCATAGCAGCTACTAATAGAAAAAAATATATTTTTGTTAATGTGTCTTTATAAGTTTCCTTAATTTTCTCAACTGTAGCTTTGTATGGAGATTTAGAGTTTGCAATATATTTTTTTAGAATGTGATATATTTCTGCAAATGTTTCACCAATGGGTGTATTTTCTAGCCACCTAACTACACAAAACTTTAGAGGAAAGATTGAGTAGCCAGTAATGCCACCGAAATCTGCTCATCAAGCAGGATTGTATTTAAATAATTGATATGATGCTCTAAAAATGCTATTCAAATTCCATTCTGTTGCTTTATGTCCTATCCTGAATGTTTCATGTACAACATATAAACCACAAGACTTATATCTATTATTTCACAAGACTTTTCTTCTAACTTCTCTTAAGAACTTTAGGTTTATATTAGGACCATCCATAGATATTTGAAGTAATTTTTTCTGTTCAATTCTGATAGCTTCAAAAAATTTTTCTTAAAATTTTCAGCAGTCATATAAGCCCATGAAAACTGAAGTTAGATACCTTATACTAACTTCATTTTTTTTATTCATCTAGAATCTTATATACAGATCAATTTGTGAAATAGCATTTAAAGCTTCATCAATATATATAACAACAAATCCTAGATAATTCTAATCTGTTGCTTTATGTCCTATCCTGAATGTTTCATGTACAACATATAAACCACAAGACTTAAATCTGTTATTTCACAAGACTTTTCTTCTAACTTCTCTTAAGAACTTTAGGTTTATATTAGGACCATCCATAGATATTTGAAGTAATTTTTTCTGTTCAATTCTGATAGCTTCAAAAAATTTTTCTTAAAATTTTCAGCAGTCATATAAGCCCATGAAAACTGAAGTTAGATACCTTATACTAACTTCATTTTTTTTATTCATCTAGAATCTTATATACAGATCAATTTGTGAAATAGCATTTAAAGCTTCATCAATATATATAACAACAAATCCTAGATAATTCTAAAAACAAATTTCTTTTAAAAACAGGTGCAATTCCAAATGATACCAAATAGGATAATTTTGTACATCCTACGGTTAATGTCTTGGCTATTTCACTCTCAGGGGACATGCATTTAAAAATACTTTATCCATCATTAAAAGCATTATAGGAATTATGTGAAGACAATTTTCCTTGCCCAAATAATTTCAGCTTCTAAACTCTTTTCTTTAGATAAAATTTCATCACAAACAGTTTTTGTAGAGTTTGATGATGATTCAGATAATACTAATAGAACAGGTGACTTTGGTACGCTCCGGCCAAAATGTTTGTCACTTTCAACTAGGCGCTGGAAACTGGAAATCATGATCGGCTACAGTTTCCAATCCACACACCATGCTGCCTACATTGAGTATGCTACAGTTTCCAACCCACATACCGTGCTGCCTACATTGAGTGCGTTAGACATCCGATCTACCGTGCTGCCTACATTGAGTGCGTTAGACATGTCCCACACAGATATTGAGTGCGTTAGACATGTCCCAAACGCATTCAATGTAGGGGAGGTGAGCATTAGACGTGTCCCACACGCAATCAATGTAGGGGAGGTGGGTTACGGCGTTAGACGTGTCCCACACGCATTCAATGTAGGGGAGGTGGGTTACCAAAGCATGGGAGGTAAATTGGCATGACTGATCGGTCTAAAGTATTATCACTCGCAGCATTACTTTTTTATAATAAGGTAACAGAAACCAAACGTTTGCAGCCCTGATGAGTACGCAATAGCACTGACTCATACAATACACATATTCAGAGCGCCTATCGAGGTACCTAGTACCTACAAGTCAAAAATAAATATACTACGAACGGAAAAAATATGTTTTTGTAAAATAATTGTATAGTAATGTAATAGCTATAATAATTTAAAAATGTTTTCATTTTGGTGGGAGGGCTGCGGTCCTGCAGCCCTTATGGGCGAGCCGCCACTGGTGGGTATCCAAACCTCCTTGGGGATATGGGAACCAAATGTTCGGGGTATGGGGTCGGCTGGATGGCCGCATGGTAAAGCTTTGGCTTACCACCCTGGAGGATCCGGGTCCCAAACCTTAATCGAGGCCTACCTGTATTTCAAAACATGATTCATTGTACTTAATAATAAGAGTTATGAACAAATGAGTTTTATCCACTTAATAAAATAACTTAAATAAAGAAACTTAAGATAAGGAAAACTTAATATAATTTAAAAAAAAATTTCTATATGATTTTATCTTATATATTTGTTAAATTATGAATATATTTTTTAGATTTGCTTGTCTAGAAAGAAACAAATTTTATTATACCATATAACTGATGATAAAATAATCCATATTAAAGATATTAATTTGCCTGAACCTTCTATTACAATGGTAAGTAATTGATATTTAATTTTTTTAACTTTATTAAAATTACTTTTATATGATTTATTTATTAAATTTTAAAAGTAACTTTCAACTTATATTATTTAATAAATGAAAATTAAGTATAAAATTATATATTT